>JAATJX010005040.1:0-12000 GCA_028641955.1 Protonibea diacanthus | reverse complement strand
GAGTGCAGGGCGGTCTGTTGTGTAGGAAGTGTGTGTAGGTGTGAGTCTATATTTAAATGTGAAGGAGTAGGGGGCAAAAAAACAAACAAACTCAAATTTAAGATTACAAATGGCAGTTAAGCAATAGCTGCACACATTCCCAAAACTGGTGTTTTACTTGAATTTATAGCACAATATCTGTCAAGCAAAGTGACATTGTGCTGTTAGTAGCAGCATGTGAGGTGTATTACAGTTATTTTTGAAGTTTATCTTCCAACACTGTATTGTTAGCTCAAATGTTAATGACCTTTTCAATAAGTGGTTTTACTTTGGAGACACAGTTAACGCAAGGGTTCTGTTAAGGTGACCACAATTACGGCAGGAGAATACAGCACAAAAAAATACTTAGGCCGGTTCGTTGGGTGTTCCAGACGGTTCTTTTATTGTGAGGTTTCGACAGCATGGCAACACTCTCCCCATCATACAGCAACCCCACAGATTACAAAATGGCGCCTTATATAGGGTGTCCACCAAATGAGGGAGAACCCATTTCCCATGCTGACTTTCCTTCTTCTGAGAACACTTCTCATTTATAATTATCCCCCTAATATACCCACAATACACACAAACACACACCTATCTAGAAACACAACCTTACCCCAGCACCTTACACCAATAAAATCACCATCTTGCCAACACCCCCACTAATCCCCACTTGGATGCTCCCGGAACTACAAATATGGCGGCTGTTCCCTGGGGAAGGCTTTTGCCCCAACGCCCTGGAGACAAAGGAGACTGGTAAGTACCATTTCACGCACCATTTCACACACATATTTAGACTAATCACATCATTTCAAATAAGCACTCAACTATCGAAAATTCACAATAAATCTCATCTCTCTCTCTTCTGCAGGTGGAACCATGTGGCCATCACAGAACCCACCAGCATAGCCACGACTCAAAAAGACAATGAATATCAAATAAATATCAACTGTCAATAAACAATCCATAAATATGAACATGAATACAGATCAAATGTGCAAATATGCAATGTGCAAAGTGTGCAAACCCAATAAAGTGCCACTGCTCTACAAAAGTGCCTGTGCAATTATTAAAGTGCATGTATGTTGGTTAAAGTGCATGGTGCAATGTTTCCCCAACTCCCCCTCACGCTCAAGGAACAAAGTCCTCTTCGTTACAGGTTCCCTGGAAAAAAAGTGAATGCTGTTGTATGTATTTATTTCTACAGTGTAATTGTGATGAATGGGGTCAGACCTCCATAAATAAAATTAATTCAACAAACTTGTTCAGTGTAGGTTACACCTGCTTTCAGTACAACACTGAACAATGTGCTTGACAGGAGACTTCCAGAGGGAGGGAGCAGCTGTGGAGGAGTTCTGTAATAATTACAAGGAGATATATTCAACAGAAGTCTGTCAGTCAATACGAAATACATTTTATAACACTTGACCTCTGAATTCCTGCTAAAACAATCATGAAAGCTAACCCAAGGTCAATACAGCAGAATGGTGCAGCTGGATAATGCTGAACATAAGCATTAGCTTAATATTACCTTTTTGAACCATGACTGAAATAGAGTGTGGATGAAAAAAGTTTTATTTTATATTCAGAGAAACTATTTTTACTGTATGTGAATACCTCCATCCATCCTTCTGTTCTTCTGTCCTTGTTTTCTTGTTATTGTTTGTCTCTGACCAACAGATATGAAAATATACTAACTAGACAGACATGAAGTTTGATGCACACATTAATGCTGCCAAGAAGAAGAATGTAGTGATTCTGCTAGACATATAGACTTCATGTTAACACTGCAAAATGTTTCATTTTCAAAGCGTGTCTTCCAACACATTGGTCATGAACGCAGAATCACATTCAGATACAGTTTTATTTTCACGTACGAGGAACTTGCCTTATAAGGGAAAAAAAAAGTCAAAACATTAAATACAAAAAAAGTGTGGGGCAATCAAATAAATAAAAATCAACACCAATCTGCAACACTTGACTGACAGAAGGACAGTCAAGTGCTCACTGCAGAAGAAACTGGGTTTGTGGAGTGGGTGGCTGACGGCGACTGCAGCAAGCGGATGTCGATGGCTGTCAGGCGGACGGTGGCAGCGGACCGGCAGGCGGTGGATTCGAATGGCTGGCAGCGGCCACATTTCTTGGACAAACTGACATAAACATAAAAAAAAAAAAACATAAGTTATTTATTTATAGTAATAACATAAAATAGTATCAATGATGAATGTTTCAGAAGAAATACTTTAAAAATGAAACACTTTGCAGTGCAAACATGAAGTCTGTGTTCAACAGAATCACCTCTTAGAAACTGTGTGCGTGTGTGTGTTTGTATTCAAATTTAAACTACTCTTCTTTCTCACAGTCTTTACACATGTTTAAAACGTTAAATTCAGTTCATTTCAGCTGTACTATTTTGCTATATTGATCTCATGAGTATGGCAATAGCTAATAATTAGCTAATAATTCAGAGGCCCGAAAAAAAGTGTGATAAAAACTGGTTATATCGAATCTGGTTTGATAACATATTGACTGACTTCTATGGAATATATCTCCCCAGTAATGATTACAAAACCCCTCCACAGCCGCTCCCTCCCTCTGGAAGTCTCCTGTTACTGTGCAACAGTCATTCAGGATCTACTCTTGACCACCTGAGACCTCCTGAGCTCTCTTTAAGAACATTTTATATCATGAGAAATTCTTCAGTTAGTCTTAAGTTTGTGAGTAATAAAACTGAAGGATTTTACTTTAAACATGTCACTTTTAGCCGTTTGATAAATATGACCCCGCTTTGTCAGCATGATAACAGTAATAGGATTAAAATGATGAAAACATGAAAACACTCAAAGTTTGTGTTGTGTAGAGTCTGAAGAAAACACGCTTCAGATGCAAATGTGTCTTTATTGAAAAGCATGAAATGTGCAGAAGAAAGTGGTACAGTCTTAATATTCAATCATTCTTTAACATCATTGTTGAGAAACAGATAATAGAAACAATTTGATTGATTTAACTGACAGCAAGTTTGACAATGACCTATATACCATTGATACTCTCTGATATTACCAGAATTACACTGTAATATAATTAATCACACTGTTTTATATCACGTAGAAAAAGAGAAAATAAAATAAAAAGAAATCACCAAATTGATTGAATAACATTGTTGAACTGGGCTTTCCACTTCAGTTGAGAATTCTCAGCTCTGTTACCATGAAGAAGACTTTCTCAGGCTTTCACGAAAGATCAAGAACTTTTTCTTGTTATTATTTTAGGCACATTATATTTGTTAATACCCTTGACTTAGATGAAAATCAGGTCACATTTTATGACAACATTTATGCAGAAAACAATGAAATTCCAAGAGGTCCACATATAGCCATTAATGTATATTCATGCTTTGTATCTTGCTGTATTTTAAATGTATTTCCTTGGATGAAGAAGATTCGTTGCACAGAGTGAAAAAAGATGAAGCATGCACCTATCAGGCTGTGGCTGTTGAAAGACTTTCAACATTTTAATGACTTCAGATTTGTCAACATGTGGTTCAATAAGAAACCACAGTGTGCTGGACAGGATATAAACCCCCACACACATACACACGCTTTGTGTAAAATGCACCCAACTGCCAGTAAACAATGAACAGTGTGCTTGACAGGTCTATGAGGAAGACATACCTCAGTGTACTTGTGGACTGTGGTCAGACACCCCCCCGACACACACACACACCCCACACATAGACATACCTCAGTGTACTTGGCAGGACTGTGAGGTAGACACCCCCACACACACACACACATATGCACGCTTTTGTGTAAATACATAACTGCCAGTAAAACAATCAGCACTGTGCTTGACAGGACCATGGGGAAGACATACCTCAGTGTACTTGGCAGGACTGTGAAAGACAACCCCGACACACACACACGCTTTTGTGTAAAATATAACTGCCAGTAAAACAATGAACAGTGTGCTTATTGGGACTATGAGGAAGACATACCTCAGTGTGCTTGGCAGGACTGTGAAAGAAGAACACCCGCACCCACCCACACACATACCCGTTTTGACACAAGGTCCACTGACTGGAAGTTTTTAAATTCCTGTGAGCATGAAATGACTTAAAACATCAAAAACTCTCATAAATTTTAAACCTGAATTTTGGTTCCAGTGGGGGACCAGTCGTTTGGATCCTCAACCCGCTACCCCACCCACATCAAGTCTATAAGCCTCACAGAGGTGGAGAAAAGCTAATTCACAGGCCTTCAATAATCAATACTTGACAGAAATTGAACAAAAACGGCAGTTCTACTTAACTTTAAGTAAATGTTATCTCATACAAGACAGGCTTTTTGAAGTTAACCTTACATGATTTTATCAACTATGGTACTCACATGTATGCCCATCCTCTTGACAATACAAGACCTCCATGAATGTCCATATAAGAGAGAGTAAGTTTGCTTGCTTTGTATTCAGCTGACCTGTTATGACAGTTTCCATACTATAGATCCATTTCTCAGCATATTCTATATTCCAAATCATACAAGTAAGTAGGCTGTAAGACAAAACATAATAAATCCCTGGAATATGGGTGAAGCTTACGTGAAAATGACTTTTTACAACTGCCATGAACAAGAGCAAAAGCATTTGTTTGTAGTGTGATACTCTGCTTCATACAATATACTTAAACTGATTTGGAATTAAGTTTAGCGAATTACATGGTAACTTGCTTAGGATTATGGTAGAGTGGTATGTGCTGGAAAGTGAAGAAAGTAGGTGGGAATGCAGAATCAGATTCAGATATAGGTTCTATTTCAAACAAGGAATTTGCCTTTGGTTTTTTAGTATTAAACATGAAACTGAGGTCATAAGGTAGAAAGATGATGTCAAAAAGTCAGAACATTAAATACAAAAAAAGTGTGGGCAATCAAATAAATAAATAAAAATCAACACCAATTCACAACATGACTGATGAAGGACAGAAGAAGAACAGAAGGGTTGGATGGAGGTATTCACATAATCTCTCTGTACTGCAAGAAAGAAAAAAATAGTTTCTCTAGAATATAAAATAAAACTTTTCTCATCATACTTCTTTCTCCAAAATCCATAGACGGTCATGATCATATCTGTGGTCATAAGGATATATCAGCCCTCCAGCTGTACCATTTGCGTGTATACAAAATGTGTTTGTGTAGGTGTGTGTTTGTATTCAAGTCAAACTACACTTCTTTCTCAAAGTCTTTAGACATGGTTTAAAACGTTAGATTCACTTCATGTTTTATCAGCATTATCAGCAGTACTATTTTGCTATGTTGTTATATCTCTCAGTAATGATTGCAAACCCCTCCACAGCTGCTCCCTCGATGCCGAGTCTCTTTAAACACATCAGAAGACTGCACCGACCTGTCACCATTCTAAACGCTATTCGCTAAAGTGAACAAACGCAGTATTGTTGTTTATTTTTCATGTATTGTCTGATGGTTTTAACTCCTGTAAAGTGTCTTTGTGGATCTTACTCTCTTAATAAAATATATGTATGTGTGTTGGAGTTCATGTCTTCCTCAAAGTCCTGACAAACATACTGTTAGATGTTTTACTGAAAAACAGGTGTAGCACGTACACAGAACTAATAAAAAACTCTTCATGGAACACATAGATGAGTCACACTCACAGTACAAACCTGGTAAACCTGGGGATGGGACAACAATTGAGCGCTTCAATAACTCAATATTTGGTCTTTGCTTGCTTTATTTTTAAAAAGTTAAAATTCTGCACAAGAAAGTAGGATAGCATGATTATTGTGATGACAGTCTCAAGAAATGTCGCCGACATTTGTATAATTACGTAACTAACAATCCAGGGCTGGAACATAAACTTACTCAACAGTTTGTTCTGTGTTTCTCAATTTGTTATTTGCATTGATTTCAACAGTTGATGGGATGTTACCACTTGTCTGTGGTTGTTGGCACATTTTAACACTTTGAATGGACATTAATTATTATTAGTTTTGTTCATGTCATTTTTATTTATTTTTTAACCAATATGGTTATGATTACAGTCATTATCATCTTCATGACACACCTGTCACCCATCATGCACATTATTGTTTTCAGTTCAACAATTGCCATACATCAAGACTACATACAGGCAAAAATAAAACCGATTTACAAAAATGTCAAACAAAAAGAGTTTCAGACCTTGACATTATCTTTCTACCTGGCGACCTCAGTTTAATGGTGACACTACTGCAGAAAGAGCTAGTCAACACTGTACAAAATAGATGTCAAAATAATGTTTAGAATGGACCTTTAATTTGGCCTGATGATGGTCTTGTGGAAACGCTTTATGTATCCAGAGTCAGCAGCTTTTATTCCTGCATGGAGTGCATGAAGATATTATCAATGATGAATGTTCCAGAAACCATATTTTTATTGTGTGTGTGTGTGTATTGTGTGTGTGTGTGTGTGTGTGTGTGTGTGTGTGTGTTTGTGTGTGTGTGTGTGTGTGTTGTGTGATGAACCGTCCCTGTATTAATGTTAATTGGTGAGGTGTGAATGGTTGTTTGTCTCTATATGCTTGTGCAAAGGTTGTATTTAATTAAAACTACAATTAAATAACCTAAGTTAAAATGTCGCCAACAACTCCACCTAGGATTAAAAGGAAGGACCTCTGATGACTTAAAACAGGTAAAAAAAAAAAAAAAAATCAAAAACTGTCTGAATGAAACAAAACTGTTAAACTGGAGTAGAAAAGAAATTGTTCTGCTAGTGGATAAACATGGTCATGTGATGATTCAAATGTATTACCAGCTTAATAGCTGCACACATTCCCAAAACTGGTGTTTTACTTGAATTTATAACTTTACAATATCTGTCAATAAAAGTGACATTGTGGTGTTAGTAGCAGCATGTGAGGTGTATTACAGTTATTTTTGAAGTTTATCTTCCAACACTGTATTGTCAGTGATTAGTGTTAGTTCAAATGTTATGTTATTTCAATAAGTAGTTTAACCTTGGAGACACAGTTAACGCAAGATTAATGTTGTTGTATGTATTTATTTCTACAGTGTAATTGTGATGAATGGATCAGACCTCCATAAGTAAAGTAATTCAACAAACTTGTTCAGTGTAGGTTACACCTGCTTTCCATTACAACATTCAACAATGTGCTTGACAGGAGACTTCCAGAGGAGGAACGCTGTGGAGGAGTTCTGTAATAATTACAAGAGATATATTCAACAAAAGTCCTGTCAGTCAATACGAAATACATTTTATAACACTGACCTCTGAATTCCTGCTAAAACAATCATGAAAGCTAGCTTAAGGTCAATACAGCAGAAATAGTTACGCTGAGATAATGCTGAACATAACGTTAAGCTTAATATTACCTTTTGAACCATGACTGAAATAGAGAGTGTGGATGAAAAAAAGTTTTTATTTTATATTCAGAGAAACTATTTTTACTGTATGTGAATACACTCATCCATCCTTCTGTTCTTTACATCCTTGTTTTCTTGTTATTGTTTGTCTCTGACCAGCAGATATGAAAATATACTAACTGGACAGACATGAAGTTTGATACACACATTAATGCTGCCAGAAGAAGAATGTGAGAGTGATTCTGCTAGACATATAGACTTCATCAACACTGCAAAAATGTTTCATTTCAGCGTGTCTTCCAACACATTGGTCATGAGCATGAATCACATTCCAGATGTTTATTTTTTCACGTCTTGAGGAACTTGCCTTGTAAGGGGAAAAAAAAAGTCAAACATTAAATACAAAAAGTGTGTGGGGCAATCAAATAAATAAAAATCAACACCAATCTGCAACACTTGACTGACAGAAGGACAGTCAAGTGCTTTCCACAAGAAAACTTTGGGTTTGTGGTGGGTGACTGGCGACTGCAGCAGCGGATATCGATGGCTGTCAGAGGCGGTGTTGGCAGCAGCGGGCCGACGAAGCGTGAATTGAATGGCTGGCAGCGGCCACATTTCTTGGACAAACTGACATAAACATAAAAAAAAAAAAACATAAGTTATTTATTTATAGTAATAACATAAAATAGTATCAATGATAGATGTTTCAGAAAAATACTTTAAAAATGAAACACTTTGCAGTGCAAACATGAAGTCTGTGTTCAACAAGTTCTCTTAGAAACTGTGTGCGTGTGTGTGTTTGTATTCAAATTTAAACTACTCTTCTTTCTCACAGTCTTTACACATGTTTAAAACATTAAATTCAGTTCATTTAGCTGTACTATTTTTGCTATATTGAGCTCATGAGTATGGCAATAGCTAATAATTAGCTAATAATTCAGAGGCCCGAAAAAAAGTGTGATAAAAACTGGTTATATCGAATCTGGTTTGATAACATATTGACTGACAGGGCTTCTATGGAATATATCTCCCCAGTAATGATTACAAAACCCCCCTCCCACAGCTGCTCCCTCCCTCTGGAAGTCTCCTGTTACTGTGCAACGATCATTCAGGATCTACTCTTGACCACCTGAGACCTCCTGAGCTCTCTTAGAACATTTTACATCATGAGAAATTCTTCAGTTAGTCTTAAGTTTGGTGAGTAATAAAACTGAAGGATTTTACTTTTAACATGTCTTTGTAGTTTGATAAATATGACCCAGCTTTGTCGAAGCATGATAACAGTAATAGGATTAAAATGATGAAAACATGAAAACACTCAAGGATTTGTGTTGATAGCAAAGGTCTGAAGAAAAGCTGTAGCTTCAGATGCAAATGTGTCTTTATTAACATGAAATGTGCAGAAGAAAGTGGTACAGTCTTAATATTCAATCATTCTTTAACATCATTGTTGGCTAAGATAATAGAAACAATTTTGATTGATTTAACTGACAGCAAAGTTTGACAATAACCTATATACCATTGATACTCTCTGATATTACCACTATTTCTGTAATATCATTAATCACATTGTTTTATATCACATAGAAAAGAGAAAATAAAAGAAAAGAAATCGCAAATTGATTGAATAACATTGTTGAACTGGAGACATCCACTTCAGTTGAGAATTCTCAGCTCTGTTACCATGAAGAAGACTTTCCTCAGGCTTTCACTGATGATAACACAGGTACTTTCTTGGCGACCTTTGCGAATGGAGATGCTGTGGCTCATTGTGCAATCACTTGTTGTAATCATTGCCAGGTCAAACTTTCCATTGAACTTGTTTAACACTTGATGCCTGAATTTCTGTTAAAACAAAGACCTGGCCTGCATGACTCCTCCCCATTCAGCAGGTCATTTGATTTCTATGGAACTGTCTGTTTCTCACTCTACATGCACACACTCAAGCCCAAACACACACATATTATAAGTCATCTCAGTTATGTGAACCGGACACACTCACGTTCAACACCTTGTGAGGTGAAGACAAAACACACAGCATGTTCAACACTGATTATTTCCTTGTGCAGGTGATTTTGAGATGGAGTAATCTTGGTGTTCTTCATCATGTTGGTGAAAGCAGCAGACACCAAATAAAGGTGGGATAGGAATTTTTTCTGGAGCATTTTTAGCATATTTGAAAACCTCTTCGACCCCATTGCAGCCAGTAAAACAGAGCAGTTTGTCAAAAAACAAAATGTTTTAGTCAGTCTAGAGAGACGAAATCATGAGAAAACACCGTCCAATCACCTTGATGAGGCTGCGCATTATGATTGGATCTGACAAATCCACCATCAGAAACTTCAGCCGCTTCTCCTCCCCTCTGCTGTTCACCCATTCATGGCAGACCGAGACCCTTCCCGTATTTTGAAGGCGTGGTTTTGAGGAGGTCTGAAGAAAAGATGTGTGTATTTTCAAAAAATATAAACTTGCTGGAACTGTTCTCCCAGCATCTCTACCCATTTGCGATTAATACAGTGGCAGTGTTCATCACGCACACACACACACACACACACACACACACACACACACACACACACCTTTACACATGAATATCTGCCTCTATCCTTCTATTGTTCTGTCCTCTGTCTGTGTTTTGTAATTATTCAGAATAGATCCTTGATTTTGCTGGGAACATGATATCAGTGTTGGTGACTTAATGGTTTGTGTGGTATGAATCTGTACGCATTTGCAAGGTCCAGCAATCAGTCAGGCACTCCAGGGATCTCACCCTTGTGAATGTGGTGTTCTTCAGAAGGAATTCAGTCATTGAGGCAGGATACTGAAAAATACCTTGTCTTCTACGTTTAGCTGTGAGATGGTGGAACTGACTGGTGTTCTTCGAGGTTGCTTTCTTGGTGATCCAAACACCCTCTGAAAAACTCCACTGGTTGCAAGATGCACCTCAAGATTTTACTCAGGTGCCAAAGGAGATGTGGACAGTGTTTGTATGGAACATATGTAACTCCACTGGGACCTGTGGCAGAGGCGTATTCGACTCTTTTGACCAGCTCCTGAACCTCCATCCAGCTGGGCTTCCTACCTCAGCCATTAGGGCCATGTGTGATGTTCACATCTTCAGCTGGCACATGAGGCTGCCTCTATGCCTTTCCCTTAGCAGCTTCTTAGTGCAGAAAATAAGGTTCAAAACAGGGTGTACTGCTATGTCAGAAACATATATTACCATGTACTGTTTCTCATGATGTTGGATATGTGTATGAGAGAGTGCAGGGCGGTCTGTTGTGTAGGAAGTGTGTGTAGGTGTGAGTCTATATTTAAATGTGAAGGAGTAGGGGGCAAAAAAACAAACAAACTCAAATTTAAGATTACAAATGGCAGTTAAGCAATAGCTGCACACATTCCCAAAACTGGTGTTTTACTTGAATTTATAGCACAATATCTGTCAAGCAAAGTGACATTGTGCTGTTAGTAGCAGCATGTGAGGTGTATTACAGTTATTTTTGAAGTTTATCTTCCAACACTGTATTGTTAGCTCAAATGTTAATGACCTTTTCAATAAGTGGTTTTACTTTGGAGACACAGTTAACGCAAGGGTTCTGTTAAGGTGACCACAATTACGGCAGGAGAATACAGCACAAAAAAATACTTAGGCCGGTTCGTTGGGTGTTCCAGACGGTTCTTTTATTGTGAGGTTTCGACAGCATGGCAACACTCTCCCCATCATACAGCAACCCCACAGATTACAAAATGGCGCCTTATATAGGGTGTCCACCAAATGAGGGAGAACCCATTTCCCATGCTGACTTTCCTTCTTCTGAGAACACTTCTCATTTATAATTATCCCCCTAATATACCCACAATACACACAAACACACACCTATCTAGAAACACAACCTTACCCCAGCACCTTACACCAATAAAATCACCATCTTGCCAACACCCCCACTAATCCCCACTTGGATGCTCCCGGAACTACAAATATGGCGGCTGTTCCCTGGGGAAGGCTTTTGCCCCAACGCCCTGGAGACAAAGGAGACTGGTAAGTACCATTTCACGCACCATTTCACACACATATTTAGACTAATCACATCATTTCAAATAAGCACTCAACTATCGAAAATTCACAATAAATCTCATCTCTCTCTCTTCTGCAGGTGGAACCATGTGGCCATCACAGAACCCACCAGCATAGCCACGACTCAAAAAGACAATGAATATCAAATAAATATCAACTGTCAATAAACAATCCATAAATATGAACATGAATACAGATCAAATGTGCAAATATGCAATGTGCAAAGTGTGCAAACCCAATAAAGTGCCACTGCTCTACAAAAGTGCCTGTGCAATTATTAAAGTGCATGTATGTTGGTTAAAGTGCATGGTGCAATGTTTCCCCAACTCCCCCTCACGCTCAAGGAACAAAGTCCTCTTCGTTACAGGTTCCCTGGAAAAAAAGTGAATGCTGTTGTATGTATTTATTTCTACAGTGTAATTGTGATGAATGGGGTCAGACCTCCATAAATAAAATTAATTCAACAAACTTGTTCAGTGTAGGTTACACCTGCTTTCAGTACAACACTGAACAATGTGCTTGACAGGAGACTTCC
>JAATJX010005024.1:0-10133 GCA_028641955.1 Protonibea diacanthus | reverse complement strand
GAGTGTATGGACAGGGGCTTAGTGCAGGGGAGGGGGACCCACCAAAAGAAATCAACTCAAAAACACCCGACATGTGACACACACTCCGTGAAGTGAAGCCCACTTTCCCATAAGCAGACAAAGGGGATACCACCACCCAGGCACCAGCACCGCCACCAGCCTCCAGCAACTAAAAAGATAAAGACAAATTAATAGATCACAAAACAAAAAGGGTAAATAATCTTAAATATCAAGAAAGGCCCACTTTAAGAAATGAAAAACAAACAAGGACAAAACAGTAGCAGCAGCCCGAACAAAGCAAAGCAGCAGCGACCCCAATCAGCTGATAGCACGTTACACCTAATGATAAAAAAACATGCCATTAATATCGCGTTTAACAGTAAATACTGCGGTTGGTTGCTATACTAGCACACACCTGTTTAGGGACACACACCCACTCACACCGGAGGAGGAAGAGAGAGAAGACCGGCCACCGCTACCTGTGTATCTACATGTGACCACACTAGCTTTAGTCCTCAGACAGCATCAACTACAGAAAGGGAGGACACTTAGGCACAAACTACGCCACACATACAGGACACACGGAGCAGCACGCGAGCAGCTGCCCTACAAACAAACACAAATGCTGTGAGCACAAAGAAAGCGAGCGACCAGCGTGGTGAAGCAGTGGGCTTCATACCTGTCGGGCCAACAACCTGCGACCCGGAAATGACGCACCAGTGACGACAGAAGCGCAAGAGGAATCACCAGTGGAAGGTGGTGGCTTTTATACGGGCCCACCTGTAGCGCTAAATGCACAGAAGCAGCGCTGAATGATGAAGCATGTGTATGCTGCTACAGTAGCAATAATGACAGTAATAATATATGTAGTGGATGTCATGCAGGACCACAGCAGCAGCCACGATCCATGAGAACCTGCTGGACGAGAGAGTACAGAAACTCCAGGGAAGAAGTTTAGTTAGTAACATGCATTAACATGCATTAATGAGACAGGTATGTTTACTGATGGAGAGAGAGAAGAAGATAAGAGCTCAGTGCATCATGGTAAGTCCCCTGGCAGTCTAGTCCTATAGCAGCATAACTAAGGGATGACCTCAGCCAGCCCTAACTATAAGCTCTATCAAAAAGGAAATGGTAGTTTGTTCCACAGAAGAGGAGCTTGATAGCTGAAAGCTCTGGCTCCCAATCTACTTTTGGAAACTATAGGAACCACAAGGAACCCAGCATTCTGAGAGCGCAGTGGTCTAGAGCGGTAGTAAGGTAAAAGCATCAAAAATCAAACAGTCTCTTTCAGACTGTTAACTGCACATGGAATTAATCAAATTGTGTTCTATCAACTGGACCCTGTCTACATAAAGCAATTAAAACCCACCAGGGCTGGCAGCAGCTCAGTCTGTAGGAATTTAACTTGGGGACCAGAGCGATGCTGGTTCACCTTCAGCATGGAGGGTGGACAGATAGCTGGAGACATGCCAGTTCACATCCTTGAGCAAGGCACTAAACCCCTACCTGCTCCCAGGGTGCCAAGACTCCACCATCTGTCCACATTTGCATGTTTGTGAGCCCTTTGTTTGTGTGTGGTTGTATTTTGGGTAAAAAGTGTGAATGAAAAAAGAATTTCCACTTGCGGGATCAATAAAGTTCTATAGTAAATAGGTAGACTGATCTGGAAAACTAATAAACTAAAATGTAGTGAAGTTGATTTGATAAGCAAAAAGAACAATTTTTTAAAATGGATTGGATTGGAATCTGATTACACCAACCAGTGCAGCCCGAGGTCACCAAAATGTGCTGTTTCTGAAACACTTCCTGTGGACATTTGAACCATTTCAGAGACATGGAACGTGACACAGTTATATTCAGTGGACAAACACTCAGAGATCACATCTCTCCCATTTTGGCTTCCTTGCATTGGCTACCTGTTAAGTCTAGAATAGAATTTAAAATTCTTCTCCTTACATACAAAGCTCTTCATGGTCAGGCACCATCATATTTAAAAGAACTCATAGTACCTTACTACCCCTCTAGACCACTGCGCTCTCAGAATGCTGGGTTCCTTATGTTTCCTATAGTTTCCAAAAGTAGATTGGGAGCCAGAGCTTTCAGCTATCAAGCTCCTCTTCTGTGGAACAAACTACCATTCTGGGTTCGGGAGGCAGACACAGTCAACACTTTCAAGAGTAGACTTAAGACTTTCCTTTTTGAAAGCGCTTATAGTTAGGGCTGACTCAAGGGTCTAAGGACAGAGGGTGTCACTCCCTGTACAGATTGTAAACTGTGTTTTGTGACTTTGGGCTATATAAATAAAATTTGATTTGATTTGATACAGTGTATAGCGCTATTCAGCTACAGTAATCCATATTGTGACAAGACCTAATCAACTAAGTAAAGAAACAACAGTCCATCATCACTTTAAGACATGAAGGTCAGTCAATACAGAATATTTGAAAGGGAGACCAAGCGTTAGCTCTGCTGCAGAGAAGTTCATTACAGCTACCATCCTCAGAAAGCAACCGTTTACAGCACCTCATAACTGCTTCACAGAGTTCAAGTCGCAGACATCAACATCAACTGTTCAGAGGAGACTGTGTGAATCAGACCTTCATGTTTAAATTGCTGCAAAGAACTGAGGAAGAGAACCAACAAGAAGAAGAAGTGAATAATTTCTTTGACCAAGAAACACAAGGAATGGACATTAGGTCATTATGTCATATGTGTCATTTCATTCTTTATAATATTATTTACAGAGACGCAACCATTCCCACCATGAGCAAGAAATAACTTCCCTTAAGAGACCCGGCACAGAGACACAGATACACACAACAGCAATAATAATAATAATGATAATCATAACTATAACTATATAGTTTAACCCTTTAAGTCCTGAGCCTATTTTGCCCATTTTTTAATACTTTTGATTTTGTCTCTATACAGTATACCACATAAAAAAATGTTTAACATGCCCATGCTTGGTATCTTAAATATGGACACAAATGCAACCCCTGCCGTCCCATCCCACGAGTGTAAGTGCGGATTTATGCTCGGATAAACATATTTTCTACTGTCAAATTAAAACAATCATGAGACAGCAGCGCTCCATGTGACAGAGTTTTTATTACGAGTTTTTGTTACGGTGCTTTAAAGACGCCACATGATCTGATCATGCCAGCGTAATCATCAGCCCCAGAGGGTCAATGAAGATGACTATAATAATACTAACAATAACAACAACAAATACAATAATAATAATTATTATTATTTGTAGTGTACACCACCTAATTTTAGGATCACCTGTGCTAATTTGGTGTAAAAAGGACACCATCCAGGTTTTTGAATTTGACAAAAAGAAAAAAAGTTGATTGGCTCATCAAAATCAAAAGGATTCATCCTCAGCGACATGAATCTTTTCTGCCTATGAGTGTGATATTTATTCATTCACATGGCAATAGCTGCCACGCAGGGTGCCAACTGCTCATCAGTTTTAGGAGCTAACCATGCATGCCATCTGCCCTATCTCTCCTCAGCCCTGATGGGCTGGGATCAGTTTGGGGTATCTTGCCCATATGCAGTCTCTATGAATGTGTACACTTAGGTTTGTGGCAGTGGTCAGTAGTTGTTGAAGTGTCTAAGTCACATTGCAGAACTGTTTGATTGAAAAAACAAAAAAGACCAAGAAAATATATTCATAAAGTTTAAGGCTAACTATACTCTACTTCAACTGGCCTTTATTTTGTGCTCAGCCTCCATTCATGTATGTGAAAGATTTATTTTCAAAATGAAGTATCTCTGCTTTAATTTGTTTCAAATCATGTAGTTTGTGCACTTAAGTTGGTATCAATCAAACTGGTCTTGGTTTATTCATAGGAATAGCTTTTATCTGTTTTCTGTTTTTGAACTCTTTCCCCTCTTATTGTTTTCTCTCTCTCCTGCTCTATCTCTCCTCAGCCCTGTCTTCCTCCCCCCTTCCTCTCTTTCTTTGCTCCCTCTTTCACTGATAAACAGAGCCGGAGTGGCGGAAAGGCTACAGGCCAGGAAACCATTGTGGCTCAGTCAGGGAAACTTTTGTGCTTGAGACAGGAAACTCTTGTGAATATAACTGGCTTTATGAGCTGTTTTAGGGGCTAGAGGCTCTGTATTGTTGTTTTCCTTTGACCCCTTACAGCAAATTGTCAGACAGACTTCAAATAGCTGCTATAATGTTGTTGAAGAATATGTCATCTGGAAAAGTGGTAGTTGCATTCTTTAGTTCCATGTTGAAGTCTAATAATCTGTGTTTGAAGATTATCATATAATGAGATATTTTTGTAGACATCTTTAGACATTGAACAGATACAAAGGTGCTTCCTTGAAATAACTGAGTTATTATTTCTGATGAGATAAAAACCAAACAACCAGAGGACGTTAAATTAAATAATAATTTCTGTTCAGTCCACTTCCTAGCCTTTCATACACTTGATCATGTGATAAAACGTGGTCGTATATGGGTGGAGATAGTAACTCCTGCCTCTCTTCAGAGATGGGCCCCACTGCCTTCCACTGACTCCTGCTCCATGACCTTGAACTTCTTTCTAGTGGATACTGTGAGGAGTTTTGGTTTGGTGTTCACCAACAGTTGTTACATGTGATGTCATAATGATGTCATACACCACTCCAGACCCCAGTAGGGTCCCATCTTTTGGGTGTGCCAGCAGAGATCTTAAGGTGTTGAATGGTTTGTGGTAACCGGAGTTCTACAGCAATCCTGAACCTCCCCCTCTCACTGCTGATCTTTGATATCTGGTGCTGGTTAGAGTTCAAATGAAGTGACTTGTGGTTTGTGTGAATAGGTTTCCTGTAGAAAGTGCTCTGTGTACAGCTGTCTCAGAGCAGCACTTTACCATCCACTTTCTGTTCACATGTGACCTTGTGTGGGTTGATGTCTGATGTGTTGGATGAAGCTGTCGATACTGGAGCAGTGCAGTGAGCATTTTGGTGAATGTTCCAGATGTCAGGTTGTCACAGCGATGTGTTCAAAATGTTCCCTGTAGAAGTTAGCTACAGGGGGAGAGATGGGTGACCTGATGACTGGACGGAATATGAGTGGTTTCATGGCAGTTAGATGATCTCATCTGAGTTGATCTTGGTTCTATCTTGTCAGCTGAAGTCCTGTCTTAGCTGCTGTCTAATAGTCTTTACCGCTTCCTCAGCTGTAAACAGTGTTGCATTCCATGGTCAAACAGCAGTCAACTGAGAAAATACTGGATCAAAGAACAGGGAGACATTTTGAAATCTGAGGTATTTACATTGTAAAATTGAAAGCAGACGTTACAGCTGTTGACTGTTACAGTGGCACAAAGTAAAAGTGAGAGTTCAGACATGTTTCCCACTTCATTACTAACACTCAGGCTTTGAATCCCACTCGGGGTATGCATACTTATTCATATAAACAGTAGCTATGTTAGCTTAAAGGTGGATTTTGATGAAAGCTTCAGATGGTTTGGCTATATGTTTTTGTGTTTCATGGAAAGAAGACCTGGACCAGCAGAGTTGATCCAACTCTAGGAGCTGCTGAGTGGTGAGACAGGAGTTTCCATCTAAAGATATTTTGGACAAATATGATGTTGCGATTCCTCAGTGATGATTCAGATCCTCAGCAACAGTTAATATAACGGAAAATGTTCTTTTCTGGCTTCAAATCTGCTAAGAAAACAAATTTACAAACTTGGAAAGCAGCTATCATCTTTATGCCAAAAATAAAATCAAATGAAGCAAAAACTGTGTGGATTGCCATCCACTTCAGTTTTGAATGGAACATTTTCGAAAGAATGTATTTGTACAACCTACAAATTTTTGATTAGATTGTTGTATTTATAACATTTTTGCAAATCAAATTAAACAGCAAACTCTATGCACATTGGGTGATGTTTTATCCTGTAAATTGTTCTTGGAACTGTTTGTAAAAGCACTGAGAGCAACTTCAAATTAGAGTCAAGAAAATATTGTTTACACTACAACTACTACTACAACATGCTCCTTTCCATTGGAAATGAAAACATAACTAACAAACTTCCTTGTTGTTTTCTGTCTGCACAGGGTTATTTTCTGGCTGCCCATGGCTCCCCCCTAATTCTGTTCCCCGACAGGCAGACAATGTGTCGGGGAAGTTATGGCACCCAACGCCTACTTTAAATAGCACACATACTACAGATTCCTCCTCCCCGAATGGTCTTCATCCCTTCGTTTTCCCCACGTCTCCACACCCTCCTCATACCTGCTAGATTATCGTGTTCAGTATGACTGCTGCTTGTTTTCATAACGCTCCGGAAAAGGAGTCTGGAAGCAGTCTGGAATATGGGGCTGCTGCTGGAAACAGACGTTTGATATGGGAATGCTTCTTTTCTCTCCAATTTTTTTCCACCCATTTTCTCCCCGTGTATGTCTGTGGTTTTCTTTTTTTTAATTATCAAAAGAGCTTCTCATATAGAAAAGCCTGAAAGAAGAACAAGAAGATGATGACAAAAAACCAATATGTGTTTGAGACTGTTCATGATTCGGTCTTTTGAATCATTTTCCACATGCCACATTATAGGAATGTGGCAGGAATGTGGAAAATTTAATTATGTGGCAAATAATTATTGACACAGATTATGCTAATGCATAATGCTGCAATTAAAATACCCCTCTCGCATTGTTTAGGCTATATTAGCCTAGCACATTTTATTGTGTTAAATAAAGTATTATTAAAGTAAATAAAGCAGCGAATAAGAGTATTATTATTAATGACATACGATGCTGAAATTAAAATTACATTAATTACGTCATGCTACTCTTACATTGTTTTTAGCCTATGAGCTATATTAGCCTCAGCTACATAAAACGAGTGTTTGTGTTTTAAATAAAGTATCATCTTGGTGATTGCTGTATTTATCTTCTTACACTTGACTGGAGGAAGTCTTCAAATCATTAATCACTCATCCAAGTATGATTCTGCCTTGTTTCGTGCTGTGTGGAGGTAAAGATCCACTGGACTCAGCTGAATCAGTAAATCTAGGTCATCTGGGTCTGCTGGATCAGTGAGCGATCCATGGGTCTCTTGAGCCTGTTGATTCTCGGGTGTTTCTGACTGGATCTAAATCAGGATCTGTGATACTGATTCTGAGTCTGCAGGAAGTTTCTGATCTACTGTGTCAGCTCATCTGAGTCCAGACTCCTGAAGCTATTGCTAACAGTGGCAGCAACTGTTTATTGTCCATGATAATAGCAGGATGTCTGGGAGAGTAATGAATGATACAATTTATCATTTTAATTTGTATATGTGGCCTGCTGTCAGGCGGGTTGAGGACAGTAAAGATCTGGGTTAATGGAGACTACAGACTTGTTAGTCCCCAGGTCAGTAAGAGTAAAGATTCAGATGAATCGCAATTCATACACCGCTATATACATTGGCTAATTCCACCTGAATACATTGTGCAGTTCATAATGGGGTTAGAGAGATAAATAGAGAGACAGAGAGAGAGACACACAGTACGTTTACATGCAGCAAGAAATTCGAATTTCTGATCGTATCGGACTTAGTTCAGACTTTTTAAGTGCTTGTAAACACCTTAATCCGATCTACTTCGGACCTATTTCGGACCACATCGGACATCTCAAAATCGGATAAGAACACTTAGATAATTCGTTCATAGTCGGATATTTAACGCCATGTATACTGCGCATGCGCGGCATTTCTGCTGGGGCTTTCACCCGGATGCCAAAAGATCCGTTGTCCTTTTTATATGCATTATTAGGACGAAAATAATGCACGAAAAGTACGCAGCTGTAGCATCGTCCATCTCCTCGTATGTAATCTTTGTTTGAATGCCTTCAGATAGTTTGTTGTCGCTGATAAGTAGAGGTCAACCGAAAGTGGCTCTTTGTTGAGAGGGCTACAGCAACACCTAGCGTAACGGAGTCAGCCATGCTCCGGCCGTTTATCCGATTCTCTGAACGGCATGTATACTCAGACAAGTGATCCAGTCTCATGCATGTCATTATCTGATACCATCAGAAATTCGAATTTCTTGCTGCATGTAAATGTACTGACAGATACACAGCAGCAGTAAATCATAAAACTAAACTGTAATGGAGATATGGTAGTGTGGCGAGGATAAAGTGAAAAACAAAAAGGAAATGAAACCTAGTAATTTAAACAACGAAATCAGGGAAAGGAACTGACACCACCCTGGGAATTTCACCCAGAGAATTAATTTGGAAGGCACACAGGTAGGTTTACTCAGTAAGGCATGAGACATGGTTCAGGTATTTATAGAAAAATATACAATTTTATTGTTAAATTAGTTTAAAATCATCCAATTTCATTCGTACAAAAAACAAAAAAAAAACAACAACAACAACAACAAAAAAAAAAAAAAAACACACACACACACACACACACAACAGGAAAATGAAATAAAGGGGGGCTGGAGTGTATGGACAGGGGCTTAGTGCAGGGGAGGGGGACCCACCAAAAGAAATCAACTCAAAAACACCCGACATGTGACACACACTCCGTGAAGTGAAGCCCACTTTCCCATAAGCAGACAAAGGGGATACCACCACCCAGGCACCAGCACCGCCACCAGCCTCCAGCAACTAAAAAGATAAAGACAAATTAATAGATCACAAAACAAAAAGGGTAAATAATCTTAAATATCAAGAAAGGCCCACTTTAAGAAATGAAAAACAAACAAGGACAAAACAGTAGCAGCAGCCCGAACAAAGCAAAGCAGCAGCGACCCCAATCAGCTGATAGCACGTTACACCTAATGATAAAAAAACATGCCATTAATATCGCGTTTAACAGTAAATACTGCGGTTGGTTGCTATACTAGCACACACCTGTTTAGGGACACACACCCACTCACACCGGAGGAGGAAGAGAGAGAAGACCGGCCACCGCTACCTGTGTATCTACATGTGACCACACTAGCTTTAGTCCTCAGACAGCATCAACTACAGAAAGGGAGGACACTTAGGCACAAACTACGCCACACATACAGGACACACGGAGCAGCACGCGAGCAGCTGCCCTACAAACAAACACAAATGCTGTGAGCACAAAGAAAGCGAGCGACCAGCGTGGTGAAGCAGTGGGCTTCATACCTGTCGGGCCAACAACCTGCGACCCGGAAATGACGCACCAGTGACGACAGAAGCGCAAGAGGAATCACCAGTGGAAGGTGGTGGCTTTTATACGGGCCCACCTGTAGCGCTAAATGCACAGAAGCAGCGCTGAATGATGAAGCATGTGTATGCTGCTACAGTAGCAATAATGACAGTAATAATATATGTAGTGGATGTCATGCAGGACCACAGCAGCAGCCACGATCCATGAGAACCTGCTGGACGAGAGAGTACAGAAACTCCAGGGAAGAAGTTTAGTTAGTAACATGCATTAACATGCATTAATGAGACAGGTATGTTTACTGATGGAGAGAGAGAAGAAGATAAGAGCTCAGTGCATCATGGTAAGTCCCCTGGCAGTCTAGTCCTATAGCAGCATAACTAAGGGATGACCTCAGCCAGCCCTAACTATAAGCTCTATCAAAAAGGAAATGGTAGTTTGTTCCACAGAAGAGGAGCTTGATAGCTGAAAGCTCTGGCTCCCAATCTACTTTTGGAAACTATAGGAACCACAAGGAACCCAGCATTCTGAGAGCGCAGTGGTCTAGAGCGGTAGTAAGGTAAAAGCATCAAAAATCAAACAGTCTCTTTCAGACTGTTAACTGCACATGGAATTAATCAAATTGTGTTCTATCAACTGGACCCTGTCTACATAAAGCAATTAAAACCCACCAGGGCTGGCAGCAGCTCAGTCTGTAGGAATTTAACTTGGGGACCAGAGCGATGCTGGTTCACCTTCAGCATGGAGGGTGGACAGATAGCTGGAGACATGCCAGTTCACATCCTTGAGCAAGGCACTAAACCCCTACCTGCTCCCAGGGTGCCAAGACTCCACCATCTGTCCACATTTGCATGTTTGTGAGCCCTTTGTTTGTGTGTGGTTGTATTTTGGGTAAAAAGTGTGAATGAAAAAAGAATTTCCACTTGCGGGATCAATAAAGTTCTATAGTAAATAGGTAGACTGATCTGGAAAACTAATAAACTAAAAT
>JAATJX010005019.1:0-10531 GCA_028641955.1 Protonibea diacanthus | reverse complement strand
TTTCAGGCCTGTAGATGTTGTTAGTGCTGCGTCATGTTTCAGGCCTGTAGATCAGGGGTCCCCAGTAGTAGCTAATTTTCACCCCCTCACACAATGGTATATTCCGACGTGACTTTGCTCGTGATCAAGCGTGAAGTGTGTGCGGGCGAGACGAGCTAACGGAAGAAAACCAGAAAACAAAATGTCGAAACTGTTGAGGAAACGGAAAATAGATTTAGAGCGTAGAGTTTTTAACCTTCTGGGAACAGACTGGGCAGATCTGTCTAAAAATCTTAAGTTTTACATATCTGTGAATATCTCTGAAACGGTTTACGATAGTGAGATGTGGTTTTTGCACTGTATCACTGAGATTCCGCTGAGAACGGAGATGTGTGGTTCATGTCTGTGCGACACTTCCTTGTTGTCCTATGCCACCACGTAAAAGACCAATCAAAAAAATAGATGTTCGGCAGACTCCATACGCAGACGACGAATGGAAAAACGTTACTAGGCAGAATACTTTCTTTTTCAACCAATCAGTGGACGGTTCCTATGACTTATTCTAGCCAATCAAAGGAGTCTGTGGTCTTGGTGGGGAGGGACAATAGAAAGAGACAGTGCAAGGAAAAGGTAAAAAGAAAAAAAACAAGTTTGTCTAATCTGCAAAGATAAAGTGGCGGTGCTCAAAGAATTTAACATTTGCCGATGCCAAGGCCAAGTGAAGGGCACCTGCAACAAATGATCATTATAATCTCCACAATAATACTGGTTATCACTTTGGTCCATATCATTTCCTAGTAGACTGACCCTGGCCCCTCATCACAGAAAGGAAAGTTGATGTGGCCCCCACCGAAAAAAGTTTGGGGACCCCTGCTGTAGATGTTGTTAGTGCTGCGTCATGTTTCAGTCCTGTAGATGTTAGTGCTGCGTCATGTTTCAGGCCTGTAGATGTTAATGCTGCGTCATGTTTCAGTCCTGTAGATGTTGGTAAATGGCTGCTCCATGCGCTCAGTAGTGAAAGCTGTAGTAACTCTTCATTAAGTCTTCAGTCTCGTTAGCTCAGGCGTCCATAGTGACCTGTGCTCGTTAAACATAACGGTGTGCTCGTTATCAGCTGTGATTGGGTGTTTCCTGGAGGCGTCCATCTTGGATTTCTCACCTGTCCTGGTCTCAGGTGCATCACCCCCAGCTCGTTACAGACACACTGATGTCTCATCGTCTTTTGTCGAAGCCGTCTGCTCTCTTTCCTTTAATTGAATTTAATAAGCATCACTAACTGCTGCAGCTCACCTGGACTCACCTGTCGGTGTCGTGGTGTTTAAACAGTCGGTGCTCTGAGGAGATAAAAAGAAGCGATAATTTGTTTCTGTCAGTCGTGCACCTACATGCCTCCCACCATCTGTTATTTCATTTCAGCCTCTCATTGTGAATACTGAAACATTTCCATGGCAACAGCACCAACATACAGGCAGGTAGCAGCGACTGGAGGAGGAGGAGCGGCTCCATCATCAGACTTTATGTTCATCAGTCCACGGTGTTTTTATTGCAGACGTTCTGCTTCCATCAGTTTGACCCTTAATCAGAGTTTGGAACCAAAAAATCCATCATGAGTCGACCACAGGAACACACCGCAGGTGATACCTGGAACCAAAGCCGGTTCTTCTGAGACATTTAAAGTTCCTCAAAGAACCTTTGAACGAGAAACATTTCAGCAAAATGAACCAGCAAAGGTTCTCCAAAGAACCATCAGATGTCTCATTAAGGCAGCATAAACTGCTCTAAAGAACTCAAATGGGTTCTTTAAGGAACCGTTCCTACAAATGGTCCTTCAGAGTGAAGAAACATTTTTAGTTCCACAAAGAACCAGACGTTCTTTGAAGAACACAGAGGTGTTTCAGAGAACCATCACGTGTCTTTAGGGTCACACAAAGTGCTTTAAATGTGGTTCTTTTCTGGTTTTTACAGTTTTCTGATGTTTTCTGGAGAAAATGAGACGAGCTGCAGCCGTGACGTCATGTTTGAACTGAGCACCAGGTGAGTCTAACACATGAAGAACGTTCACAGAACGTTTGAGAACAACTGTCTCAGAAATGAATAAACACAGAACCTTTAAAGAACCTTTGAAAAACCTTTTTTCAGCAGGTGAGTATGTTCTGTGGTCACATGATCAATTTTTTGTAGTTTATGTTTTTTTGTAGTTTTTGTGGAATTTACTTCCTGAAAAAAAAACATGACATATTTTTGTTTTTGTTTTATAAATTTATTTTTCTTTGATGCTGAGCGGTGAGACCACCCCACTGCGTGTGTGTGTGTGTGTGTGTGTGTGTGTGTGTGTGTGTGTGTGTGTGTGTGTGTGTGTTCAGACTCTTCAGTGTTTGTTAGTTTTATGCTTTGTTTATTCTCAGATAGAATTATAAATGTGTTTTAGTGTCTGAAATGAACTGTCTGTTAAACTGTGCAGAAAAAATCATTCACATAATTACAATTAAACACAGCTGCTGCAGACGTCACTCAGATGACGACAGTTAATTATCGTCACGCGCACCTTTAAAGTTTTTTTGTAAATTTGACATTTCCGGTATTTTAAAAAATAAATCTGTGATCTGATTGGACGTCAGATAAAAAAAAAACCCGCGGACTGAAGTGGAAAATAATTCATATGAAACTGTCAGTGAGTGGACGTGAATATTCAGATTAATTAATACATCATTTAAATAATTAACGGTGTGTCCGCTCTGCAGGCTCCGGTGCTCCGGTGCGCAGCCGCGGAGGCCTCATCAGTCCGCGGCCGGCGGAGGACCGGGACACCGGGACTGAAGCTAATCAGCAGCCGAGGATCAGCTGCGACCTGCGGGGGAGTTACAGGTCTGTGGACCGGAGCGCTGAACCCGCAAACACACGCGTCACACCCGCACGGTGACGTTCAAAAACCGAAACTCGTTTAATTCAAATATTAATGAATGAATTGTGTTTGAATTCTTTAAAAAGGCCAAACATTTCTGAGTCACTTTGTTTCATTTAAATTTCTTCAGGAGTTCATGAAAATATAAAAATGAAATAAATAAAAATGAACTTTGTTTTCGATAAAAATAAATAATCTGATTTTCATTTTTGTTTTAAAAAATAATTTAAATTTAAATTTTTTTCCTTTCAAATTCAAATTGAATCAAATTGAAGCTGATTTGTTCAAAACAAACTGACGTCTCATTTCCTGTTTCCTGTTTCCGTGAAGTCACTTAAAGATCTCAAATCATGAATCACGTGAACGAAACATTTTGATCTGAATTCATTTTATTTATATTTTTTTCAAATCTGAACACAGGAAGTACAAATCTTATGTCGTTTCTTCCCTCGTCAGAGGAAACGAGTCATACAGTTAGTGCATTCGATCCTAACGATGAAAAAATAGATCTGAAGAGGAAGAAAGAGAAGAAGAAGAAGGAAGAGAAGAGGAAGAGGAAAGAGAAGAAGAGGAGGAAGAGGAAGTGCTACATAAGGAGGTGATGAGGTAAATCTGTCCAGGAAGAAGAAACAAACAGATGAACGGATGAAAAACAAACAAACAGTCACTCGTTATCGTCGTTATTTTCCATATTTACACGTCAGATGCATAGAATATTTTTTCAAATCCAGTTTTTACATAAATACCTACAACTTTTTTGTTTTGCTTCCAAAAAGACAAAAAACCCAAAAAAAACTACAAACCATCCAAACTGCTGCAGGATCAGCCGGAGTGCCGCTGAGCAAGGCGCCACGGACGTCAACCCCCCATCAAAAACAAATGGCACATTCCTACAGATCTTTCCTCTTCGTTAATGAATCTCGTTAAGCGTGTGCGCTGGCTGACATCTTCCTTCGTTACCACGAACACGAGAAGAAAAATCTGGAAAATCGTCTCAGCTGTTTTTGATTCGGGGCTTTTTTTATGTTTTTTACAGGTTCCTCCGACAGGAAGTGAAGATTTCCACCTTAAAGTAAAGTCCACCTTAAAACCGTCATCAGTCTGTGACGTTCGACGTGTGTTGTTTTATGTTTCCTACATTTCCCAGAATGCCTTTCAACTCGGATGTAGCTGAACAAAAACCTGAACGTGTTCCTGAGTTTTTCTGTCCAGAAAACTACATTTCCCATGAGGCTTTGGGTGCATGACGTTTTCAGGTTTGACCATCCAATCAAGTCTGATTGTTGCTTTTATTGGTAAAAAAGGCACCTGAACGCACCAGCCTCGTACCTGAAGGGTAATTAGTCTGATTTCAATTAATGAGTCTGAGCTCGTTAGAGAGTTTCAGTCCTCTGAACTACAGATGGAGTCTGGATGTGAAGAACGTCACAGACAGATCAGTAACGTTAAACAAACGTTGACGGTGAACGTTGAACAAACGTTCCCTCTCTCCTGCTGGAGGAAGCTGACGACGTTCGCCGAGCGGCTCCTCGTTAGTTAATCGTCTTTTTTTAGGGCGCTGGTTAAAGTTTGGCACCAAAATCCACCGATCGAGTGTTCAGTCAGTGAACGCATCAGTCCAACAGGAAGTGACAGTTCGTTGAAGCTCCTCCTCCTTCGTGGCTGATCAGAGTTTTTTTTTTTTCAGGCTTCCTGCTGTTTGTGTGATGCCTTCAGGGACATCCATCAGTCCTCGGGAAGGTAAGATATCTGAGTGTGTGTGTGTGTGTGTGTGTGTGTTTCATGGGACATTTTGATTATTTCATGTTTAATTCAAATAAATTTGAGCCGTCATCAAACTGCAAACAGGAAACACCTCTGATGTCATATCCTGTATAATTATTCAGTTTGTTTTGAGAAGTCAAATGTCAAAATAAAAGCGCAGAAATTACTTTTATTTTGAAATGTAGCATTAACTAGCTAACAGTATAATTAGTCAACCAGCAGCCTGACAACCTTTGACTTTTATTTTGAAATCTAGTCCTCTTATTTTGTAGCCGTTGAAAGGAAAAATGTCAGACGTCAAACGATCATTTAATTAATTAAATTATTCGTTAGTTTGATTGTAAACTTTATTGTTTCTGCTCCAATCAACAAAACATTAATTAAGTTAATTAATGAAGCATTTCATTAATTATTTCCTCAAATCTTCCAGATTAATCACAGCTTGTTTCACTTCCTGTCGTCACATCAGAGTTTAAGTTGGCCTCGTGGTGCATTCAATGTCGCTTTTCACAGACATTTGAGTGATGAGTTCAGGGACTCTTCTTCATTATATTTGCAGTAAATGTTTGTAGTTTAACGTCATCAGAATTATTTTAATTAATTAGTTCATTATTCATTTCTCACAGCAGAGGTCTGTGTTGGTTCTCAAACTGCGGTCTGCGGCCCATCAGGGGTCATTTACTGAACCTGAACTGTCCGTTAGCGACATTAGCTCAGTTAGCCTGTTGCTAGCACCTGAACGCACCTGAACAGGTATTTGGACTTGACTGTCAGAGAGAAAGAGTGTGTGTGTGTGTGTGTGTGTGTGTGTGTGTGTGTGTGTGTGTGTGCGTGCTGCAGTCTAGTCGTCACTGATGACGTCTACGTCGTCGCCGCCCGGCTGCTGAGTCGCCGCTCTCCAGCGGTTCACGTGTTGACTTCCCTTCCTCTTCTGCTGAGCTTCAGGTGACTCCTCCTCCAACTTCTGACGCTTGTGCTTCGTCCTGCGGTTCTGAAACCACACCTTCACCTGTACGGACAGACAGACAGGTAAGTTAATACACCTTCACCTGTACAGACAGACAGACAGGTAAGTTAATACACCTTCACCTGTACAGACAGACAGACAGACAGACAGGTGAGTTAATACACCTTCACCTGGTGTGTGTGTGTTTCAGCTGTTATCATCAGCTTCATGTTCAGTGGAGTATCTGATTAATGCAAATGATCTGTCTGATATTCACAGACACGCCTCCACCACGCAGCAGTACATGTACTGCAGGTACTACAGTACATGTATTGCTGGTACTACACGAAGCGTGTACAAATACACTGTAAACATCATGAAGTATCCCTTTAAACACGTTCATGGACGATCACACACGTCTGTCTGTTGTTACTTCAAAACATCAAGTAGTATTTCAAGTAGAAATACTCCTGCAGTACTCCTGCAGTACTCTTGCAGTACTCCTGCAGTACTCTTGCAGTACTCCTGCAGTACTCTTGAGTACTCATGCAGTACTCCTGAGTACTCTTGCAGTACTCCTGAGTACTCTTGCAGTACTCTTGCAGTACTCTTGAGTACTCTTGCAGTACTCCTGCAGTACTCTTGCAGTACTCTTGCAGTACTCCTGCAGTACTCTTGCAGTACTCTTGCAGTACTCTTGCAGAGCTGTCAGTACTGGCTGTGAGCTCGTCTTCTCTCGGTGAACTGTTTGAACACGTCTGACTCAATCTGTCACTGAGCTGACCTCAGATCAGATTCAGTGACACGTTTAAGGACTTCATCCTGAACTCAGACAGTGACGATGTAAAACGTATTATTGCTGACTCGCCGTGTTTGATGTGATGTTTTGAAGGTGCACAGACGTCTCCACGCTGACGGTCTGAAGGCGTTTTTGTTTTTTCATGTATTAAAGATTATTTTAGTTTGAACTATAACGTCAAACTTTATGTTAAATGTGACTCAGCAGAATCGTCTGTTGCTCTGTCAAAGTCGAGTCTTTGTTTTTTGGAGTTCTGCACGAGCTCGCTAACGATTGCAAAACCTCTAATTCACGTCTGATTAACGAGCGCTGATTGACGAGCTTCGCTCTGTGAGATGAGCTCATAAATAATCGAAGATGATTCACGGCGGCTCGCTGGCGTCGGGCTTGTATCGCCGTGACGACCTGTAGACAAACGCTGTCAATCATCCGTGAGAAAAGGCGGAGAGAGCGTGACTAACCGACGACTCACTTCCTCTGACGAGGACCCACGCCTGAAAACTGACAGATCAGCTTCCAGTCTCCAAGACTGTCTGTCAGACTGACTTCAGATCAGACTGAAAACTGATCACAGATCAAAGTCTGATTTTCTTCTATTTTTATTTCTCATTTTAAAGTTTGTCTCATTCTTTCATGTTTTATTGACGTTATGTGACAGATTTTATTAACATAAATAATTAACATAAAAATAATTCATAATATTTGGAGAATTTTACATTTTTATAATTTAATTTAACAATTAAATACATAATTTTTTTTTCATCTGTTCGTTCAGATATTCTGGAAAAATTAAATTGTTTCATTTCATTGGTTATATTTTCTGTTCATGCTCGTCCAGTCGTCCACGTGCCGTCACAGATCATCTGTGTTTTTATTAATTATGTTTGTCACACTTTTGGTTCATTCGTTCACATTTTGTTTTTCATTCAGACTTTTTAGATTTTTACGTTAATAACATGAAAACATGGCTGCCCTCTGTCCTCCTCAGTTTCCCATCATGCCCTGGGTTTCCCATCATGCCTACCTGCGTCTCGGTCAGACACAGTCCGCTGGCGAGCTGTTTCCTCTCGGCTCCGACCACGTAGTGGTTCTTCTCGAAGGCTCGCTCCAGTCGGAGCAGCTGAGACGGAGAGAACGCCGTCCGGATCCGTTTGGGTTTCCTGGAGAACGGACCGTGAAGGAGGAGGTTCTCCGGACTGCTGTCCTCTGCTGAACACGACAGAACACGACAGAACACGACAGAACACGGAGGTTAACCTGCAGTCCATCAGAGCTCATAAAGATGAACTGGTTTCAGTTTGACAGAAAAAATTTGAATGAAGACAAAAAGAAGATAAACATGGTGTGTGTGTGTGTGTGTGTGTGTGTGTGTGTGTGTGTGTGTGTGTGTGTGTGTGTGTGTGTGTGTGTGTGTGTGTGCTCTGGGATTATCTGCTTAATCTCATCAAACACGTCGTGTGTGTGTTTGCTGTTTCACAGATTTACATTCAGACCGCAGACAGACGAGTGACTCAGCGTTTCACCGCCGCCGCATCATCGTTCTCACAGAGTGATGTCATCAAAAAACACGAACATTAAACTAGTTTAATGTTTTTATGTCACGGCTGATTTTTATTTTAAAGTTTCAGTTTTTAATCAAATCAGTTGCAAAAAAATAAACAAATTATTTTGATGATCAGATTTATTTATTTATTGTTTTGTAGATATTTGATTGTTATTTATTTATCAATTATTAATTTTCAGTTTTAATTTTCAGATTTTTGCTGTTAAATGTTCGTGTTGACGTCGACTGAAGCAGAAACTTTTAAAGTTTCAAATGAACCAACATTTAAATTTAATCATTTATTGTCTTTTTTGTTCATTTTTTAAATTATTTATTTTTTCATCATCTCTTTTTTATTATTCTTTTTTTTTATTATTTCATAAGTTTTAAACTCTGAAGTCTTTGAGCGTCTCTGAGGTCAAAACAAAGAAACATTTAAACTCAGCTGACAGACGTGAAGCCCGACCAATCAGTCGTCTGTATGTTAATATATGTTAATTATTAATTAAACTGCTGCCTTCAAGGACACAAAAAGAAAACGAAAACTCTGCATGAGTGCTGATGTGTTATTGTAGTTGAGATGAATACAGTGTATCTTTATCAGGTTTGTTGAGCCTCGTCCTCGTCCATCTGTATCTGAGATGGTTCACACTGCCGGACTGACACGAGCTCATTAAAGTCAAATTATTTGTTTGAAACGTTTAAATAAAGTTTGAAAGTTTCTGTTTTCTTTTTCTTTTGTTCTGCTTGATTATTAAACTTTTATTTGTCGTTTCATTGAAAATATTCTGAAAATGTTTGTCGTCTGTCGATGAACGAGTAAAAGAGTCGATTAAACTTTCAAACAGACGTCATAAATGAATTTTTGTCCGTTGAGGTTCGTCTGATTTTCTTTGAGCGGTTTGTCACGTTTAAAAAAAAAAAGAAGCTAATTTGTTTATCAGACGTGATGTCGTGAGTTCGAGTCCGAAGTGACGTTGACTTTGTCTTTGTGTTCTCGCCTCAAACCGACGTTTCAGCACGAGCTTTTATTTTTCTGACCGTTTATTGAAATCTCACGTAAATGTTTCAAAAATCTATTTTACATAAAAACAAATTCACGCTCGACTTCTTCAACCGCTGCAGCTCGGCTGAAAGGAGCCGCCGCCGACACGCCGCACGCAAAACAGTCGGTTTGCTTGTGTCGGCTCGGAGGTGGCGAGCAGGACAATGATGGCGTGCAGGAAGCAGGCACGTGCTAACGTTAGCTTCTCTGAAGTCACATTGATATGCAAACGCGCCGCGTGCCGTGACTCACGGAGCGTTCAGGGCGTCTCGGTTTGCAAATGTGACGGTTGAAAACAACCCGAGATGACAGCGGCCAACAAATCAAAACGCTTCAACAGGAAACCACGAAAAGCTTCAGCCGACGAGACGAAACTTCCTGAAACTTTCTGAAGATCAAAGACAGGAAACGTTTCGCATCTGGTGGCGAAGCAACAAAACTTTTCTGCAAAAACAGATCTCTGTTTGCAGATCGTGACGAGTTAAACATGAAACTTCCTGTTTGAAGTCTGACAGGACTTTTATTTTGAAAGGTTTAGCAGTTTTATCAGCAGCACGTGACAACAGGAAGTCCTCCCTCACTCTAGACAACGACCACAGAAGAAGAAGAAACTCAGATTCAGAAATTTAAACCTTAAAATTCACTCTGAAACCTGAACACGATGACATCACAACTGACCATCGAGTGTTTCCACATTCAGGTTCAACGTTATGCTAACGTGGAGAAAACATTAAAATAACATACAAACTAAACTGACTTTGTTTGTCTGATCACGTCTTTTTTAATAAAGTTACAAACTGAGAAAGAAAGCAGAGACGAGGAGACGAGGAGGTGAGGAGACGAGGAGGTGAGGACATACTTCCTGTCAGTGGACTCACTGACAAACGGCTTCAGCTGCTGTGACGACAGACGAAAGAGAAGAAGAAGAAGAAGAAGAATGTAAACAGAAGCAGGTGATGACACAACACGGATTATGAAACTCGACCTGTCAATCAAACTCACTGCAGCCTGCTAACGACGCTAACAATGCTAACGGTGCTTTAATGTGTCTGAAACAAACTGTAGAAGAAGAACTGGGCTGTTAGCATTAGCAGCACTAGCAGCCAGTTCTTCTTCTACTGTTTGTTTCAGACACATTAAATGCATCATTTCCTGAACTCCAACATGCACGACTAACAAGAGAAGAAGAAGAAGAAGAGGAGGCGAGGAGGAGGAGACAAGGAGGAGGAGACGAGGAAGAGGAGACGAGGAGGAGACGAGGAAGCCAAAATAAAAAGTGAAAAGTTCCTCGTAGTTTTTCTGCAACTGAGCAATCTACAAACAACAGAAGAAGAAGGCTGGAGGACTAAACATCCTGCATTTTAACTGTCAGAGAAGAAGAAGAAGAGGACTGTGGTGTAAACAAAGTGATCGTAGAATGATGCATCATGGGAAAAAAAACACTATTTGAGGTGATGTTGAAACGTCGCTTACAGGACAAATATTTATTATTAAAGTATTATTTTAACTGAATGTTTGTCTGTGAAGAACTTTAACTTGTAAAGAGGAGGAGG
>JAATJX010005014.1:0-10644 GCA_028641955.1 Protonibea diacanthus | reverse complement strand
ACACACACACACACACACACACACACACACACACACACACACACACACACACACGCACACGCACACACAAATATACACACATTCAGTCAATGTTTCATGACGCTGGGACAAAGCTGAACCATTGATAATGCATTGCAAAATGTCAAAAAGGAATGATGATGAATGGTAAATCATAGTTTTACCCTCAAGTGTTTTTTTTTTTTTTTTGTACAGCGATGCATTATTACACAAGCGCAACACTAAGCTGTCTGCAAGCTCTTATTATGGACTGATTTGGTTGTTTGAAGACTGATACCTGAGGTAGATCTTTCAATATACTTCACGACTAGTAGAATAACTGGACTGATGGTCAGACAAGACGAGCACTGTGAGGATGTCACCTTTGGTCTTGGGTCAAGTCGTTATTCTCTGATATTTCAAAGGCTAAATGATAAATCAAGAACCTAATCCAATGGTTAACGGTTTATAATCAGTATTATACTTCTAGCACAGTCTTTCACATTCAACATTCAGGTTCTTCACATGAACTATAACTTCATAACTTCATAGTTTTACTCATTAAGACATCTCAAAACCAAAAAACAAGCCTCAGCGCTGGTTTGGAGCTACTTCTCAAAGCGCAGTCGACTCCAGCGTCACAAACATAACTTCATCATTTTGATATTTAACCCTTTTTTTTTTTTTTTTGGCTCCTGACTTTTTCGGGTTTCTCGGGTAGATTTGCTGAGTGCGTTGAAACACTTGAAGAAAATGGAGCCTGACAAACATTCACACACATCCCACTTCATACCACCAGGAGGTTGACTGACACGTTGCCATGACAGGAAGTCCAATATTTTTGGGTACATGAAGAGTTCATGAGAGCTAAACTAACATCTAAAAATGTAATTGCGCACATTTTTTTTCCTGGCAGTTGCTAGGCTACAGGACTATATAGATGTAGGCAGATGCTGTTATTTTGTTTTTAAAGTTTCACGTTCTGGTTTCGGCTGCTGGGAGGAACTTCAATGATATCAGCCGGCGATATGGAAGAATCATCCTGATATATAATCAAACTCGTGTATCTCAAGCACTGTGTGTGAAGATGTAACAGGGTGATGTGTATGAGGCAAAGCAGCTTTCTAAATTGGCTCTTTGATGGTTGCTCCATCTCACTGGAGGGTATGAGAGGCAACAAATAAGCATGAACATACATACTGTGCACACCCACACAAACACAGAGAGAGAGAGAGAGAGAGAGAGCTAAACATATGCAAACATACAGTGAGAGAGAACTAACTTAATCACACTTTTGTTTGTTATTACTTGCATGATAAACATGTAATCTATGTGAAAGACGTCCCCGCTGACCCTGCATCAGAATAATAAGCAGCTTGATCAAAATGAGCTGGAAAATGAAATCGATTCATTGCCTGTGCCGGAGTTTCTGTAAATTGACAAACGGACAAGAATGAATCACAAGTTTGACATCAGCGATGCATAATGTGATGGGGCGGCCGATGCATTATTCACACAGGCTATTGATTGTACTACAATGCGGCGTTCTGTTATCACCACATTAAGCATCAGAGCATATTCCCCCCCCCCCCTATCTCACCGCTCTCCTTGTGCAGCCTTCACTGTGCAATATTGTCTATTTGTGGTTAAATCTAATTACGCACATGAATCATTTCAGTGCAGTGCAGATATTTAGACATTCAACATTCACAACGCACGCTAAAAATGTACATCTTCAAGCCAGAAATGCATGCAAGGAATACTGCCATCTATATAGAAGTGAATTAAACAGTCTGAGGTCTCAGAGGGACTTTCACTCCTGCTGACTGAGCCCCACAGTCACGAATACCAAACTCTGCTAACTTCTAAGCCCCCCCATCTCCCCAGTCTCTCTCCTCTGAAGCTATAACCCTCCTCCTCCCCTGCTTCTCTGCTAAAACCTCTTCCTCTTCTGTCCTGATCCCGCTCAGTCCCAGGAACATTCAAGGCCTTTTCTGCTCAGCTGCCGTCCTAAATGTCCCCCATCGGTCTCTGTCAACACACACACACACACACACACACACACACACACACACACACACACACACACACACACACACACACACACACAAGCTACTGCAAAATACTCAGACCTGCAGGACTGTCCCACATCAAGACACAACGCCCTGCTCTTCATTTAGAGTCGTTAGATTCTGAGAGGGAATTGAAGGTGGTAGCTACAGAGGATAATGGAGTTTGATGTGTTAACTCTTACACCAGGCTTCATCTCAAAGCTAGGTTTTAGTTTGTCTTTCCTTCCTCATTATGAAGCCCAAAATCATGGAAAAATAATGATAAAAAAAAATTAGGTTTTGTTGATTCAAAGATTCTGCTTTTTATGGTGTCCACTCGTGTTGCATTGGAGGAAAACTCCATTTTGACTTGTTACAGGCGTCACTAATAACATTAGTATGTTTGATTCAAGAGTAAGTCGTGACAGTGAACCAGCATGCACATGACCGTGAAGCAGCTAAATGGAATACAGCTATCATTCATTTCATTATTTACACCTGTGACCTGGCAATCCTGCAAATATCTCGCGTTCATTTTAACATTTCAAAAAAAATTATTAGAAATTTGGTAATAATTTGGCTCTGTAAGTATTTGCTGCTGACACATTAATTCAGTTAGGATCCATTACTCACATTTTGAAGAGAGTTTCATGCTGATTAAAGTTATATTAAATGAACAGTGAACTCAGGGCTGCATGGCGTCGCGCCTTTCCTGCCTCTTTTGTGTGGTGTTCTAGTGCAGCCTAGTGGTCAACGGCTGAACTGCAGCTTGAGCCTGCATCGTTTCAGCACATGATGTGACACCTTTCAGACTGGATGAGGTTAGAAAAAGAAAACATATGAAAGAAGATGGTACCTTAACATGTTGAAATAAATAGTGAATGACTGAACAAAGAAATTGTTTCAGACCTTCATACCTACAATAAAATGTGCAAATCACTGACAAAACATGAACAGAATAACACTGAAAATATCACAATAGATAATAATTAAATAATCCATCCGATGCTTTCTTTTCCGGGCATTTGAGGCAGTTAGTGAGCACATTTAAACACATCAGTTGATCAATCATTCCAGTTTTCTTTTGCAGGGTTTAGTCAAATCATTTCACTGGTGCAACTACACTAACATCTCGTTACCATCACCTAAATACACTACAGGTCGTCTTGGTAGAACAAAAAGAAACAGGGCTTTCAGTCCCCATCACGTGCAAGAAGTACCTAAATGATTCCTGCATCCTGCTTCCTGTTTATCTATCACTTATTTTGGGCTTTATTTGTGATGCACTCCTAAAAAAAGTATGTCATTGCCTGAAAGTGAAGACATTCAGGATGTCTTATCACACTTGACCTTGAGCAAATGTTAAGGCTAAAAAAAAAAAAAAAAGATTTTTCACAGTCTTGCTGTGAGCTGAGCGAACAAAACAGCCACAAAAAGGTGAAATTAAAAAATATCACAGCCCTCCTCCTGACTGAAATCCCAGTAAAAGAGTGAAAACGGAGATGAACGTGGGAGCAGATAGAGCAGTATTAGTGTGACATGTGTGTAATGTATGCTGATACATCGTGTGTCAAAGCCCTGCAGGACAACAACCACAACCATGCCTCCAGACTTCCAGACTGTCAGGACATCTGTCATCGCTGCCAGTCATATGCCTTGCCGTGTGTGTGTGTGTGTGTGTGTGTGTGTGTGGGTGGGTGAATCTTTGGCAGCGGGTCAGTCCAGAGAACATGGGAACAGCCGTTCTTCTTAAACATTCATGTCTGGTATCCTCACTGGCAGCTTTTTTCTCTTTGCATTAAACATCAAAGGAGCAGCCATGTCAGATGAAACATATATATGTGTCTATACAGAAGTATATGGAGATAATTATATGTTTTAATTGGGATTTATATATTTAAACTCAGTCTAGGCCTCCAAAATGTCTTTCGACACCTGAACAGAAGCTCATGAGTGCAGCTTGTTAATAGTAACAGACCAAAAATTAAAGTCCTGGCAGTCATTGTCAAGTTAAATGTCACGTTCTGACTCAAGCATGCACACAAACTATCTATTTTTTTCTTTACTCTAAATAAATGTTCAGTTTTGACTTGTTGAGAGTGAAACCATCTGCATAACTATCAGTGGTTTGCCTTTAAAATGTATTTTCTTTTATTCATTTAAAACGGCACAACCAAATTATTAAATCATCAACTGAGTCCCGCTGCATTAGAAACAATGAAGCAAATAGACATGACACATTTCTTTCACATGATACAGGCAGGTTTTGATGGATGGATGCATGCATGTATCCTCTAAAGACACTAGGGGGAGCAGTTTACACACACTTGGACAAGTTCTCACAAGAAAGAAGTGTGGGGTGGTGATGGGGGGGAAGCCATTGTTGTGGAATACTTGCATTCTGGATAAATTTGAGCATGTTTGTGTGTGTGTGTGTGTGTGTGTGTGTGTGTGTACAGAAGATCAGTGGCATTGGATTTTGTTTCGTAGCTACACGTCATGAGGAAATCACAGAATAAAAGAAAAGTTTTAAAGGTTTTAAACAAAACGCAGCCTCACTTGTGAAAAAATGTGTGGGACTCACTAATAAGGATGGATGTATCTCATGTAGTATAAACACTATGCCCCAAATTTAAAGCGAAAACAATTATTTCTGTATGTAATCTTTCTCTTGTGATGTCATGTGATGGATGTAGTACTCAGATCTTCAGTAAAAGTAAAAATTGACCTGGCACTGGAAATCTTACTCAGGTAAAACTACAAAAGTATTTGCACTAAATGTACTTCAAGTACATTAGTGATGTATCGATGTGTACATTACTTTAACACGTATGCTGGTAAAGGTTGAACTCATTTTAATGACTTTATATACAGCTGGGAAGCTTAATATAATAATATATTAATAATATATTAATTTATGTTTTTATATTTTGTATTATTAATCTAAATCTGCAAATGTTGTGTAATCAAAGATATAATATAAATGTAGTGGAGTGAATAGTACAATATTTCTCTGTCTCTGAAATGTCGCAGTAGAAGTATAAAATAGTATGAAGTGTAAATATTGGTAAGTAAAATACAAATACCGCAGTTGAGTACTTGACTAACGTACTTAGCTACATTCCACCACTGATTCCTGCCATGCAATATGACTGGAAATTAACAATCACATAGATATTGGCTGTCACAGTTCTCTTCACTAACTGAAGACAGTATAAATATTTTTCACGGTGTAGGATCCTGAATATTTTGAACACATCTATTTCTAAATGACAGATTAAAATAAAACATTTAAAAATATTTATTAGCTGAAGTATTATTATTATTATAGTATAATTATAATGTGTTTCAACTACGTTCATAAAGGTCATCTCATATTAATATCGAGATAACACTCACAAATCTACAATATGAAGCATTGTGATGTTTTAATGCTGAACTCTAAAATTCAAGTTCAGTATCACCACCAAGAGCATACACATAACATCAACAGTGTGATGTGTCATTGTATACTTCCTGTAATTATTAGTGTGAAATGATCTCTGTTGTGACCACACTGCTTCCAGATAAGTGAGTGAAATACTAACTGTAACTCCACCATCCTGTATTCCACTGCTAAATATGACAATAGATCAATAAATCATTGCTCCATAAATCCAGCTGGTGACATGACTGTCCTGCTCTCTGTGAGGATTCGCAAACACAAATCATCTTACACCTGCAGGGCGGTGTTATACCTGCTCCCCTCTTTTAATCAGGGCAAGGTTTATGCACTTCCCATCCGAGGTGAGTCCTGCAGCGTAATCAAGGAGTGATGCCAAGTCTATATGGAGGTGTAGACATCATCATTATAGTCCAAATAAATACACAGACAGGTGACAAATTCATAGTTCAATGAGCAGTCACTAGAGCTTAACCCAACTGATCAGCCACTGTAGATTTGGGACCAGCGCTCTCCTCCACCATAAAAACACCAACGATGATGTTTGGAAGATGCTTCCAGTAAAATCAGGCCAAACTGGATTCAAGCTGTTCTGAAGACCAATAACTTACATCAGGGATACACAACTTAGTGTGCCCTGGAGGTCACTTTAGCAAAATGAGGAGGGCCAGAGGCCAGTTGATAATCACACAATACTAACATTCATCAGATAAAATGATTACAGAAGTGCTGACGTGGCAGAATAATACGATTTCAAAGTTATAATCTTCTCTTTTCTTGTGGTGCTACCAGCAGGGAACGCTGCACTTGAAGCTAGACTTGTGATCAACAACCTTGCATACGGCAACTGCCAAGTGGCAAATTAAACACAGTGGACTGTGTGTCAGAAAGAACTCATCTGTCCATTTTTTATTGACTTTCCTGTTTCTATTGTCAACCTTTCGACATTTGCCGTCCTCGCTCATTTTTGCCAAGAGGCAAATCCAGTTGCAGGAGCCCCACGCAGGTCAGGTGTGTGTGAACTATTCGCAGGAATGAAGTGACACCTCTTCTTTGTGCTGCACAGATTGCTGGTAGGCTAATATGAAGCCTCCTAAGTAAAATTAAAATGGTTGGCGGGCCACTTGGCACCCGATCGGGCCCTAAGTTGAGTATCACTGCTTTACAGTGTTGGTTTATTGACTGACAGGGAGGCCTTGACTTATTTCCACTGCTGTCTCTGCTGATAACACAGTCTACCAACCTCAGTCAAGATGAATACTAGAAGACAACAACTTTAAAAAAAAAAACTACAGCGTTGATTTTTGCTTTAATTTGACACCCATGTAGAAATCTATTTGTCCTATCTGCTCATATTTTTCCACTTAATACAGAACTTTGTTTAAAAAGCTGCTGAACATTTGGAATTAGTAGCTGTTCATCTGTGTGTACATGAAGGGCCTGTGTTTTTATTTTGGAAACGACAAAGATACGTGATACATAAATAAATGTGTTTTTGCTTGTTCCTCATGCTCATACATAGAGCCTCTTAACAGTAGTGGAGCCTTTGCAGGGGTTCCCCATTCACAAAGCCTGTCTGCCTTCACAGAGGGCGGAGAGAGGGAGAGAGAGAGAGGGAGGGAGGGAGGGAGGGAGAGGGACAGAGAGGGAGAGAGAGATGAGACGTCCCTTCTTCACTTGGCTGCATTCGGTTTACCGACACCGGAGAAGCGACCATGCTGTGGAAACTAGTTGAGAATGTCAAGTATGAAGATATTTATGAGGTAACGTTACCGTCCGTCTGTCCGCGTCTTGAGGAAATAGATTTATTAGACATGCTTATGGGGGATAATGAAGTGTTAAGATAAGTGTTGTTAAGATAAGTGAGGTGGTTTTAAGCAGGAGGCTTCAGGCCTGTTAATGTGTGATGTAGTGACTGTGAATATGAACTGGAGGACATTTCACTACATGAGACAGATTTGGCTCAATTGCGTTCAGACATTTAAAAAAAAATGTTTTTATATCATTTAATGTAGTTTGTGGTTATAATGGAGGTGCGTTCAGGTGCATTTTGGAGTATGAGGTAAAACAGAAAAGAATATTTGACACTGGATGAAGATAATTTCTTGAATTTTCACCTGAGATGTCCTTAAAATATGGCACTGCGCTTTTTGGGCAAATTCTATCTAAAATTTTTTTGAGTAATTATATTTAAAAAATATCTAAAAACTTTTAATAATAGACCAAATTTGCTGTAAAAAAAATATGTATTCAAAATAGTCAAATTTTAGGTGTTATATTGGGGCAAAAATAAAAAGCAAACTTGCACAAACGCCGGATGAGAGGAGGCTGATGGTGTGTGTGATGTATGTAAATCATTTGGCCTTGTTCCCAGAACGATAATTTTTATATATATATATTTTTTTTTTCAAAACGAGCAAAGGGAAGGGGAGAAATACCGCCGCGCGCGGGGGTTAAGATGCTCCGGCTCGCGCTGAATGGGCTCGAGCAACAAAGCACACGCGAAGGAAAAAAAAAAAAAAAAAAAAAGGGGCAGCTCGCGAGGCCCCTCGGATCAGCCCGGTGGGATTCTCTTGTCTCGTGCCCGCACATGGCTTTTCTCCCACGGCGCGAGGGAGGAGGGGAGGCTATAATGTTGTTAAACAAGTCATCCAAGAGGGCAAAAGAAGGGGCCCGGTGTAGTCTGCAATATAAAGTTTAATCGCTTCTTTTGACTCGTGACACTATTCACACGAGCCCCCTCCCTGAGCCCTGTAGTGTGTCGTTTTTTTCAGTATAAAGAGCAGCTGCAACACAACATGAGACACCTTTTTATTTTGGGTGTGATGTTGGCAGGCTGAAGTTCAGATAAAAAGTCTGAGAGGAAATTTTAAGAGATATTTCGTGCGTAAATTGTGCGTAAAGGTGAAGTGGATTTTAATTTGGGGTGTATGTGACAGGATCAGAATCCTTGACCCTGGTGGTATTAGTGCCCAGCAAGCTTCACAGCAACCCCATCTTTCACCAGCTCGACTTATATTGGTTTTAAAGGCGTCAAAGTCTGTTTGCGCGCAGATGATTGCGCAAAAGTGTCTCCAAATGCAAGAAAGAGTGCTTCTCCTGCGTGAGATTTTGCTCATAAAAAAAGCCCAAAGTGCGCTTTTTGTGTGTGTGTGTCTGTGTGATGGGGGATTCCTCACGGTTCTGGTCACCCTGTTCACTTTTCTCCTGCAAGAGAGAGACTCCCTCTTTCTGTCTCCTGCTGTTCGCGCGTCGTTTCGGCTCTCCACGGAATTTAAACGTCACTCACGGTTGCGCGAGCAGGCTTCACGCTCGATGTGTCGCCAGTCCCCTGCCTCGCGCGCATTAATATTCCTGTAAGTCTCAGTCATGAATAACAATTACACCGTATACCGGGGGTAGAGGCGGGCGCTCGGTGCTCACACACTCAGAGCGGCGGCAGCTCCGGGCGGAGGAAGGTTCTGCGTGGAGCTTTGAGACGAGGCCAAAACCTGAAGACACACACAAAAACCGAGTTGCTTTTTTACCTGGAATGAGTTTGGAGATCTCGACCCAAGACGGTCTTTATTAGCCTGCTGTTTTTACCGTGAGCTCGCTCGTGACACCAACAGAGGGTTTACAGATGTTAGTTCATTCTTACTCCACCGCGGTGAGTTTCCTTCCCTCACGTTGTGTTTGAGTATCCGTAGATATTGCTCGGAGGTTTTGAGACATTTTAAACGAGGCTGTAACATTTCTCCTCCAGGCTTTTACGTGCTTTTTGTTCATTGTTAGTTAGGCTACTTTGGCTACATCACCAGGGGCCGTATACTCTAATAAAAGCATCCTGATCCAAAGGCCTCCATGTGCTTTCTTTTCTTAAAATGTGCTTCCAATTCTGCAAGGAGTTGATTTTTTTTTCTGTTCTTCTCTGCGCCCTCTTTAAAGGACCGGCATGACGGTGTCTCGAGCCACAGCTCGCGCCTGTCCCAGCTGGGCTCTGTATCTCATGCTGGACCCTACTCCAGCGCGCCGCCGCTATCTCATGCCCCCTCGTCGGACTTCCAGCCTCCGTACTTTCCGCCGCCGTACCAGCCGCTCGCTCACTACCAGAGCCAGGACCCGTACTCCCACGTCAGCGACCCGTACTCTCTGAACTCCCTGCACCAGAGCCAGCAGGGCGCATGGGGGGCGCGGCAACGACAAGAAGTCGCCGGAGATCGGATGGACAGCTCCTCTCTGCTGGCGCAGCCTCGGGCCTCGCTGCCACAGCTGTCCGGGTTGGACCCACGGCGGGACTACGGTGGTGTGCGGCGGCCTGATGTGCTGCTGCATTCGGCTCATCCGGGACTGGAGCCCGGCATGGGCGACGGATTGCTGCACGGGCTGCACGGTATGGAGGATGTTCAGGTGAGTCACAGATCAGAGCTGAGACTGACGGAGGTTAAAGTGAGTTTAGCACATGCTCTGATTTAAATTATGACGAGTTTCGTGTTTTTTGTTCGTTTTATTATTATTATATGTTATTTTTTTAAGGATAAAACTGCCGCAAACAAGTCAGGACGCACCGAGGTCTGTTGGCCAAATGGAATATACGCTACAACTGCAATTTTACTACATTTTATATTATATTATCACAATAACAGATGTCAAATTATTTCACTGTATGCATGATATAACATTGTAATTTACAGTAAAGCCACCTTTATGTTCAACTAAGAAACTTTAACGTTTGGATGATAAAATAAACGTTTGGATGGCAGCTATGAAAACACCACAACTTAATTAAAAGCAATACATAAATCAGATTAATAGCTAATTGTTGGCGGTGGTCTTCTTCGTTGTCTCCGCGTGTTTGCGGTGTCTTTAGAGTTTGAGGTCAGTGAACTCGGAGCAGCTCCCTCAGGGCTGGACTCTCACAGCAGCTGTAGCCTAAAAACACAAATAATGACCCACAGCTTAAAAAAGAGACAGAGGCAGTCTGCAGAGACATGAGACCTCTTCTGTGATGAGAAGATGCTGATGTGTGGAAGAAGTGCATGATACTGACACAATGATGAAGATATATTTAAAGCAGAAAAGTCTAAAGATGCTGCAAAATTTTATTTTTATTTATTATTTATATAGACAAAATATATCTTGTATTTTTATTATTTTGTATATTTTCAAATTAAT
>JAATJX010005006.1:0-10400 GCA_028641955.1 Protonibea diacanthus | reverse complement strand
GACAGCTGTAGCTGCTGTTAGCTCATGTTAGCTCAGTTTGTTAGCTGGGCTGTGAGCTCAGAGCACCGGGGGAGTGTTAGTGTTTGTACCACAGGTGCTTTGGACCACCAGGAAGAAGAAAAAGAAGAAGAAGAAGAAGAAGAAGAAGAAGAAGAAGAAGAAGAAGAAGAAGAAGAAGAAGAAGAAGAAGAAGAAGAGGTGTTCAGGCCCAGCAGTCAGCTGCTGCTGTGTCTGCTGCTGGTGACCTGGTTGATGTTTGGCTGTTAGCAAAGTTGTCGACTCGCTAGTTTCTGATCAGAAGTAATGTAATCAGAACAAATATTCGAGTACAGCTGAACATAGTTACACAGAGGGATTTATAGGAGATGTTGCTTCATTGTGTTTCGTCAGGTGTGTCAGGTGTGGACCTGATCAGCTGATTTCCAGTTACTAGTCGATGTGCAGGGATCAGTTTAACGTCCGGTCACACGTTGAGGAACGTTCATCCGTCAGCATCCTGATAAATGTGAGCTGACACTAATAAAGGTTGTTCTTCTTCATCTGATTGTCGTCTTTGATGACCAACAGCCAATGAAACCCTTCATCAGCCTCTCTCTTCATCTTCCTCCACAGGTCACATGACTCGGCCTTCCTGCTCGCTCGCCCACAGCTTGATTTCACTGTTGATTCACCTCTCTCTCTGCCCCTCCCTCCTCTGTTCTTACTTCCTGGCTTTGAATTAATGCTCTCTCTCTCTCTCTCTCTCTCTCTCTCTCTCTCTATCGATCAGCCTGACAAGGACATTATGGCTGATGTATGACATTACATGGAGGACAGAGAGATCAGTGATTATCACCTCGAGGTTATGTCATGATTCCTTTTCATCATTCTTTAAAAAAACAAACAGGAAGCCAAAATCTCTCCGCTCGACTGACTTCACTAATGTTTTGTTTCCTTTTATCAAGAGTAACGTCGCATTTAAGACGACTAGATCACTCATTATGTTGCATCAAACCTTGACCTTTATGGAAGTGACACGCCGAATAGCTGCTGCCCCTTTAAAGTCCAACTGAAGTCATTACACACTGTATCTATTACCTGATTACACCTGAACACATCACAGAGCCCGGCTAACAAACTGAGCTAACAGCAGCTAACAAACTGAGCTAACAGCAGCTAACAAACTGAGCTAACAGCAGCTAACAGCAACAACAACAACTCTTGTCCGGCGGCTTCTTGCTCGCTCACTCTCTCCTTTTCTCTTCTTAGCTACCTCCGTCAGCGTCCTCTTCACTCTCTGCTCCTCTGCCATTATGTCCATAGAAGCTGCTGACTGCTGGGCCTGAATACTTCTTCTTCTTCTTCTTCTTCTTCTTCTTCTTCTTCTTCTTCTTCCTCTCCGGTGCATCAACTGATTCAACGTGTTGACTTAAGTTTGTTAATTAGACCTGTTATGACGTGTTCATGTTTGTCCTGGTTAAAGTCTCAAATAAAATGTGTGAATGCTTCATAAACATTTTGTTAAGAGTTTGTAAAGTTTAACATCTGTCATCTGACACACTTCATCACGCTCAGGAAGTCTCTTATACATACATGACATACACACATAACAGACTGTTTATAGATGACTAACAAAGTTATTATAAACATGCAACATCAAGATAAAGTTTGACTTACAAACTGTCTAATCAACATTTAACGAGGTTTTATAATCACGTTGTAGCTGTATAACGTTTAGAAGGTTTGCACACTAATTATGAACCATTCAAATGTTCATAACAGATATCTGCTTTGTGTTTGCAGGTTTATAAATCTATTATTTAATTTAATTTATAAAATGTTATAAAGTGTTACTAATGATAAAACATATCATATTATAATACTACAGTACCCATGAGCCTCAGCAGCCGCTGCTGCAGGATCAGCTCTCTGAATGTTCTTTACAGGCACACCTGAAGGAAAGCCGCACTCACACCTGCTCACTGCTTTACATGAGAGTCACTGAGAGGAAGTCACGGTCAGATGAGCCTTTTACACTTCCTCTTGTGCCAGTAACACTGTTCACACACACACACACAAATACACACGTTTACTTAACATTAACGATGCAGGAAGTGATTTTCTTAATAATACTTCATCTGAGACGCCATGAGAGGTCATGTGACATCACTTCTACATGTAAACAGATATATACACACATACATATATACACACATACATATATCACAATAAAATGATAAATAAGCAGGTCATTGGTCTTAAACTTTTATCAAATATGTGTTTATTGATTAAATTGGCTCTTTTAATGTTTCTTCATTTCATGTCTGAATTCATCGTCGCCTGTTTCTGTTTTGACTTTTTGCTCGTTGAAGCTCAACATGTTTGTTTGTATCAAAGATGTTTGATAAATCAAGACGGTCAAAGTTACAATAAAGCATGAGAGAAAAGTTACAGTCACATAAAGGAACAAATAAAGATTATTAACTTTATTCATTTCTGCTGTTGAACCTGTGATTTCTAGATCAGCCTTAACTCGTCCTCTGTGTGGAGCTCACCTGAACAGGTATGTGCAGGTGTCAGCCTCCCTGCATGTTCTGTAAACGGAGGTGAGCTACAGACTGGACTCTCTGTCGACATGGACTTGTTTGTTCCGTGTGCTCGAAGCGTCCACTCACTGCGTCGCCGCAGCAGGTTCAGACATGTCGGCCGCTCGCTGGTCTCCCTTCAGTGAACGTCAGTCGGGGCGATGCTCTGTAAGAATCACAAACACGTTTACGGAGCCTCCTCTCTTGTTTGAACAGCGTCTCGTCATGTAGACCAGAGTCATCCCCTCCAGGGTGAGCTGAGCTCAACCAGTCTGGATTAACTCTAAACCTGGATTAGTGTCAGCTCTGATTCTCCAAATATTTAAACTCCACTTTAACCGTCTCTTGAGATTTATCTTTGATTTAAAGTTTATTTACAAGAAAGTCAAAGCAACATGAGAGTGTACCGGATAAACCATGGGCTCTGGGCTCCTGTAGAAACATGGTGGACTCACAGCGTCTGGACATATTTTAAGGTCATAAAAACACAACAATTCTTATTTTGAGTCTATCCCAGCTGGCACTGGGCGAGTGGCGGGGTCCACCTGTATCCAGACCTACAGACAGGTTAGAGTTACAGTTACCCGCATGTGTTTGGACTGTGGGACACGGGGAGAACATGCAAACATAGAATCTGGGTTCGAACCAAGAACCTCCTTGCTGTCCTTCCTCCCACTGCAGTCTGTAGGTGAGTTGACTCTGTGTCTGTAAACCTAAACATAGTCTTGTTCGTGTAGCACCACAGACACTGAATAACTGCTGACAGAGCTCCTCTAATGTTCAAATTCATCGAACCAACAGGCAGCCGGCTGCTGGTCGGCACACTCGGCTGCGCTCTGTACGGATTAACCTGTAACTTGTTGTTTGGCCTTGGTTCTGACTAAAAGGCCTTAAAGCTGTGTGTGACACGGGGCCCCTCTACAGGACAGGGCCTCCAGATTAAGGAGTGATCCAGGACCGGTCTTCGTACCGTACTTCAATGGTGCAAATTCCTAAACAAATCTGCAGTTAATCAAATTATGTACAGCCAATTGACACACAGTGAACCTGAGGCTTCAGGGGGCCCCTCCGGGTCTGAGGGCCCGGGACAGCTGACTGTCGGCCCAGCTGGTGATCCAGACCATTTAAGACTGACAGATGAGTGTCGGTGCCCAGACTGACTGATCCTGGACAGGACGGAGACAGATTTTTAACTTCTACACTCCATACTCCTCATTTGATTATGGATGTCCTCACAGACTGTCCAAAACCTGGACGTAGTCTCCGTGACGTCCCCGCAGACTGTCTAAAACCTGGACGTAGTCTCCGTGACGTCCCCGCAGACTGTCTAAAACCTGGACGTAGTCTCTGTGATGTCCCCGCAGACTGTCTAAAACCTGGACTTTAAGACTTAATATAATTTGAACAGGTGAGTTCAAAAATTAAACAGATGAATATGAGTTTATTCTGGACATTCACACCTGAGAGGTCTTTAATATTTAACATTAAATTTCGGTGCAGTGTGTTTATTATTATTTATTTTCTTTAAAGTCACCTGAATGCAGGTAACACATTTTTTTATTGTGGTGGAGACAAACGTTCTCAGGTGTGTCAGGATGTTCATAATCTGTAATAATAATCTCCTTCACACCGTTCAGTCGTGAGGACTGTCATGTGAGTTTTAATGTGCACTCTGAAATAAACGTGTTAATTCTCGGCGTGAACGTTCTCACACTCAAAACACGGTCAGAGGGATGCGGCTCGGTTCTGGAGGATCACTTACTGCCGGCTGCTCGCTCTGATACCTGCTTAAATATTTCATAACACAGCTTAATGAAACATGAAGAGGTCGGCTTTTCCGAACAATTACACCGAATGACCGCGAGCTCGCGCAGATCATGGCGGCAAAAAGGCGCTTTTTTTTCTTTCCTCGGCAGCGGACGGGAAAGGTAACATGTGAAAGACAGAAGTGAAACTCTACACTGCCGCTCCACACACACATAACACCAACACACGGTCCAGATCCACGATCCGGAGCCGCACTTTGCACCGCGCCGGTAGAGCTCCGGTTTGAATTGACGGACGTCCGCGGCAGCCAATCGGCGCTCGCCTCGCGCCAAAGCCGTGTTTATTCCACTTAGCCGGCCAATCAGAGCCGCGCTGAGAGGCCGAGTGCGTCATCAGAGCAGAATGTGAATGTGGGCTGCCGTTACCGGACCGCACTCTGCTGCTCCCATCCCCCATCCCGAGCGAGCAATGGCGGCTGTCTTTTTGTGTGAGCGCCGCTTTTGTCCTCCTCATGTTCAGCTTGTAAAAGCTGTGTGCTAAACTCGGTAAGAACCACTCCGTGTGTGTCACCGGCTCGTGAGCACAGTCCTCCGCACTCCGTCTCATCGCATGTCTGTTGTGTCGCACTGCTTTTTTCTCCTTCCCTCCTCCACGACGGGGCATTTCTGTGGGCTCCGAACACAATGGAGGATGGAGGATGGAGGAAATGAGGCCACCGACCACCAACAACAGCACTGTGTGTGTTCACAGCCTGCTCACACACACACACACTTTTCACTGCTGTTTTACCGCCATTTTCTGTCTCGTGTGTTTATTCGTGCATCGACCTTGGGACGCCCGAATTTATGGGATGTTATGTAAAAATAAATAAATAAATAAATAAATAAAGTGCGCACATCCACCGAGGAGGGAGGGGGCGGGGCCACCGGCCGTCGACGAGCCGGAGCCGCGAGCAGACATGGCGGCGGGCTCGCGCTCGCCGTTCACATAGTTTTAAAGCTTTTTAATGAGACTGATGGCGCTCATGAGGAGGCGACAGCAGCGTCTGAAACACGCTTTAATCCACTAACACTGTCCGTGTCGTCGACATTTTTACCTTCCCACCTCCCCCCACCTCCTCCACCTCCTCCTCCTCCTCCTTCAAAGCCTCTATTCCCTCGTCGCGTCGGTGGGCGGGAGAAGAGCTCCGTAGTCGCCGCTTGACTCGACCAGACGAACATCAATCAATCAAAATGTGACACTACGTCAACCGAAGCGCTGCCTGTTCGGTAGATTCGGTGCGTGTTTCGGTTGTAAACTTGGGTTTGGTCGGTGTCACGGTGCGGCAGAGGCTCCGGGGCGGGAGCACCGGCTCCGTTTCGTCGAGTTTAATCGGCCGGTTTGTTGTTTTTTTTGAGAAAGGACGAGCGGCGGACAGGAGGGGGCGTGGCCTCCCGGTTTAAGAAACTCTATCCATTGTTCCACTCCAACGCGCGAAGAGAACACCTCTGTGCAGGCCTCAGCCAATCACAGCCGCCAGACCTCCTCTGGGCCCCGCCCACTAGCCTATATTAAAGGCTCGGCCGTCAGCAGCGCTGGCCACTGGCACAATATAACACTGATTGATCCGCGAACCGAGCGCAGGATTTACGTTATCCAACCTTTCATTTGAGCCGTCCTTTATTTTATTCTACAACAATGGCAGACACACAAGTTGACTCCGGCTCGGACATCTCTGCCAAGGTAAGCCGCCCGCCGGGGCTCCATCCCCGGAGCCGCTGCTCCCTGTGAGCGGAGCGCAGCTCCAGACTAACCTACATTTTTTTGTTTTGTTTTAAACCTCCGTCGTCGCCTCGCGCTCATTCGGACTCTGAAGTGTGCCGTGAACCGGGAGCAGAATAAAAACCCGGGCCGGTGTGTGCGTGTTTTCCTCTGAACTCTGATGGACAAACGGTCGAAATGAAGCGGGGGGTCCGGGCACCGCATCACGGAGACGGGCTGCGCTCAGCCCCGCGCCTCATTGTCCGGGAGAGTGAGCGGTCTGCGCGGGTTCTTTGTTTATACAAGCGGCTCGGTTCTCCTCGCGGAAACACGCACATCAAGTCCGGACCGTAACCCTGCCGAACAGCTCCCGCTCTTCACGCTCTTCACCGCTTCTTCTTCTTCTTCTTCTTCTTCTTCTTCTTCTTCTTCTTCTTCTTTTTGTGGCTCTTTACGCGCCGCGCGCTTCTCCGCTCAGTCGACGCGCCTGTTTGTTCCGTTTGTTCCACGTCCAGGCGGATCAGAGAGCCGAACGGAACCGTTCATATCCACACCGGGGCTTATTCACGGGGAGCTGCCGGGCGGAGGAGAGGAGTGAGGCGGGCTCCGGAGGCTCTCAGCCGGGCTCTGCGCGGTGGAGTTGGTCCGTTTGAATGGAGCTCGGAGGCGGGCGGCGCGTGAGTGACACCGAGGTCAACTTTCGGGGCTGCGCGTGAATTCTCATTTGTTTGCGGCTCCGTTTGTTTATTTGAAGGTAACGGCGGGCCTGTCCGATTTGTTTACCGACATCAACAAGGTCGGCTGCTGCTTGGACGGGCTCCGTTTGTTCAGCCTCCCGTTTACCGGAGAGCCTCCGTGCGCACGCACCGCGCCGCGGCTTCCGCTTTTCTCCGCCGTGTTTGGAGCGCGTTCGTCTCAGGGGAAAGTTTCTTTTTCTCCCTCATGCAGCCCTCACGCCTCTCTCCCCTCTCTGCCTCCCCCTCTGTCGGTGCGTGTGTCGGGCTGTGGAGGTGTGAGGTGACGGTGCTGGTTCTTTGTGACCCGTCAGCGTTCGGGCTCCGCCGGAGCCTCTCTGCGCTTCTTTAAACGTTAATTTCCGTCCAGTTGGACTTTGGATCAGATTGGGTAAAACTTTAATAGCCCCCGCGGGGGGGAGGAGGGGGGAGGGGGGAGGGTCTCCTCCGCAGCAGCAGCGGGGGGATCCGGGCTGGAGGTAACAGCGAGCCGCGCAGCTGAATAACAGACGGACACATGGAGCCGCTGCTGCGGGGTGTTAACGCAGATAATCCGGAGTGCATGTTCACGCACTATTTATAGTTTGTGGAGCATTTTTACGCACAAGCGCGTTTTTACGCACCGTGAGCGAGCGGAGCCTCCGCGCTCCATCAGCCCCGCGCGCGCGCGCGCGTGTATGTGTGTGTGTGTGTGTGTGTCTGCTGAGGAGCTGCTAAACAGCTTAATGGATTTTAACCAATAAGATTATGTAAAGCAATTAATCAATAACAGTGTTGGGTGTGCGGGGCGTGCGTGCAGCGGGATAACAGGCTGTGAACGTCGGAGCTCTGTTAACAGGCTCGGCGGGCGGTTTTCCGGTCAAAGCAGGGAGCAGAGAGAGAACGGGGGAACCTCTCGGTGTGTTTGGCGGTGTGTGCGTGTGTGTGTTTGCGGGCTCCGGCCCCGCAGCGCCGCCTGCGTTTCGCTTTCCTCGCGTGCCATGTGTCGTCTTCTATTGTCCTTCCAGCCTGTGTTACCGCGCGGCCAGCAGCAGCAGCGTGCATCGCGCTCTCCTCCTCCTCCTCCTCCTCCTCCATCACCACCTCCCCCCCTCCTCCTCCTCCTCCTCCTGCTCCTGCGCCCTCCTGTGTTATTTTAAACGGAGCGGTGCATCCTGGGTATTGCAGTGCCTCTCCCGGGCGTGTCTCGTGACATATGGCGGCGACGGCAGCCAGTGGAAGACTACAATACCCAGAGTGCCCCGGGGGCCACATCAAAGTATCAGATTACAACACATTAGAGGGGATGGAGTGGGAGGAGGAGAGGAGGGGGGAGGATCTGCAGAGACCAATATGGTGTTTAAATAGGAAGGCAGCTCCCACAATGCACCGGGGCTCCACTAACTAGGCCATTAGGTAGAAGGGCAGGTAGCAGCATCAGCTGCACCTGAACGCTGCTAACGTTTGTTTTTCTCATTTTCCCGTCAGGACCTGAAGGAGAAGAAGCTGGTGGAGGAGAAGGAGAACGGCAAAGACGCCGCCACCAATGGCAAGGTAACCTCCATCACCTCAGCGCCGCCGCCGCTCGCCTCCTCGTAGCTTCTCCAACTTTCCTCAGCGCGGCGTCACTTTTAAACTTTTTTCATTTTGGCGTTCCAGGAGAACGAGGAGAACGGCGAGCCCGACGTAGATGACGAAGAGGACGAGGAGGTGGACGAGGAGGACGAGGAAGATGACGGAGAAGGTAGCCAGAGTTTATTTTTTATGTTTGCTCCATCTGTTTGAAAAAAATTGCAGCCGTCTCATTGGTCTCCTTCATCCTGCAGGCGAGGAGGAAGACGAGGAGGACGACGACGACGAGATCGAGGGCGGCACAAAACGGGCAGCTGAGGACGACGAGGACGACGACGAGGTGAGTCGGCGAAACCCGACCTCCACCGCCGAGAGCCGAGCGGTCAATCACGATGTCACGATGTCACACTAACCGTTTCTCCTCCTCTTCCTTCAGGACGACGTCGAAACCAAGAAGCAGAAAACCGACGACGACGATTGATGCGTTTCCCCCCGCGCCATCCTGCTGAAACACTTCCTGATTCTTCACCTCTGACCGTTTTTCTACGTCACAGGTGGAGGGGCTGGAGGACTGATTTAAAGGAAAAAATAATAATAAAAAAAAATCCAACATGGTCATTAGCAAGTAGAGTTCAACAAACATCGTCCACACACACACACACACACACACACCGATCTCCCCTCCAAACTGCAAATTTTCTAGAGGAACTCGCCACACCGACGCAGAAATCCGGCTTCTCAACAACAACAACACGAACGGAGAATTTGTTTGTATTTTTATTTACATTTTATATTTTTGTACATATTGTTAAGAAGGGGGGGGGCAGTTTCTCTCCCGGCAGCGATCTCGTCAGACCAAATCGGTGCTTCTTTAACGAAAGATTTTACTTGGTTGACCATGTTACGATATCTCAACAGATACTAGGGAATAAAAACCGTGTAAAAACAGTAAAAACATGAACCTCTTAAGCCGTTGAACTCAGAGCATTCCAGTAAATTTAATGTATGTACTTTAGCTGTACCATAACTAGTTTGTTTGTATGGGAGGGTAAGGCCAAAGAAAAGAGCCTCTTTTCTTTTTCCTTTTTATTTTTGTTTTTGTCAGCGACTTTTTGTTTTATGACGGCCTGTTTTGATGTATGTGCGAAGTTTGTTGTTTGACAATAAACCGGACTTTTATTTTGTGAGTTGTACTTTGTATCTCTGCTTGTTTTTTCCTCTCGGCGTCAGGTGGAGGCGGCCTCGCAGGTATTTGTAGAGAGGTTAAAGGTCACCGAGCTTCCAGAGTAACTGAGTACATTTACTCAAGTACTCAAGTCAAATCATGCCACTGGAACATCGTGAACTTTCCTGCAGCACGTTTATTAATCTGCAGTTTCTGCTCACTGATGAAACGTGTTGTCAGAGATTAAACGTGCAGCTGTGATCACCAGAATATCATAAATATTAGTATTAATGTCAAATAACAGCTGCAGTAAAATACATCAATGATGAGTGAAATCAGCTGCATGCAGGAGTATCTGGGGTATATGGGAGTACTTCTAACACTGGTTGAAGTTTAAATACTGCACACAGCGAAGTACATTCATCTCCACTTTGATGATATTTAAATTATATTTGCACATTAAAACAATTTGCATAACAAGCTGATAATACTTCTGTCCTGAAGTAGGATTTTCTCCGCAGTACTCGAGTATTTTTCCACAGTTCCGGGTACTTTAGTTGAGTAGAGGAGCGGAGTACACAGCTGGACGTCCTCTTCATGATCCTTTAAACTTCTCACAGCAGAATGTTGAACTTTGTTACTGCACGTCACTTAAATGAATAAAAGCAGCTCCGCCCACGACACAGTGGTTCTTAACATGAGGGTCGAGACCCCCTGATAGGTCCTGAGATGAATCTGAGAGGTCGAGAGAGAAAGAAGTGAAACATCTTTTATTTAATGTTTTAAAGCTTCACGTCCACTCTGACACCAGAACATGAAACAAACGAGGTGTGACTGTCTAAAACCTGGACGTAGTCTCTGTGACGTCCCCACAGACTG
>JAATJX010000050.1:0-20448 GCA_028641955.1 Protonibea diacanthus | reverse complement strand
TATATATATAGTGAAAACTCCTCTGTACAGTAATTACCTCAAGGTAATGTTTCAAATGACAAAACAAAACCAAGACCTGGAGGTGACCTTACAACCTACTCTGACTTTGTTTTTACTCCCGACCACCTGCACAACTTCTATAATTTGTCTTCTCTTAAACATCACATTTTCCTCCAGTAATCATTGTGACTTTGGACTTTCTTCCTTCATATTTTAGTTGAATGTGTCTATGTTTCTAAATATTGTTGTGTGGATTTAAGGACAGCAATTAGGTCTTTTATATGAAATTGTGTCAGCTACTATTTTGCTCATTTTGTCTGTTGTGACCGAGCTGCAACCTCCGTGACTGGGAGATGAAGCCAATGCCAAAGTGCCAAAATCCCTAATGCCTCGAGTGGCTCGCTATAGAAATGTCCAACTTCACAGCAGAAATAAACATGTTTACAGCCTGGTACAAAAAACTGTTTTGGTCTCTATAACTATTTTCCCCGTTCATGACAACTTTACTGAGGGTGAATTTATATACAACTCACCTGCTCAAATGACATTAAGCCTTAAAGTTATGAAGAATTAAGAGTGTGGCGGCTTTGATTGACAGGTGGGTGCCATTACAGATGGCTTATTTGAGCACCCAGGTGTTATTCAGCCCGTCTCAGCTCCACTAATGATCCACGTTTTTCCTGATATTTAGATTTTCAGCTTCAGTACAGTGCTTCAGAAACCTCATGCGAAAATACTTGATATAACTGTTTATATGCTATTGTTAATGCAGATTCTGCTGCGTAATAGTTCAACACTGTCATATTTCTAATAATATTAGTAATGGGTGATACTGACTGGAGCATGTGTGTTTTTTTTTTTATCTGTTGCCATTTTAATGTATGGTTGTATTTAACATTTAAATCAAAGTACAATTTAGAACTGAATAACATATAGTGTTATATTCATGGTGTTCTGATGAAGACATAAAGTTTCAGCTTCTGGCGTGTTGACAACAGCAGACTGATAATCTGCTGCCAGAGAGTGTACAACTTCATTTAAGAAAAACATCTTGGTCAGTCCAGAGTGTCGCTGGGCAGGGTGATGATTGATTCAAGATCTCTCCCTCTCTCTACCCCTCTCTCCCAGGGTGTGGATTTATTGTGTGTGTTTGGGTGGAGAAGTCAGAAATTAAAGGGGCGGAGTAGCTGCGGTGTTTTGGCTAGAGCTCTATGGAGGCCAGTCCTATAAAGCACTGAGGCCGTGAAATGCATTTTATTGTCACTTAATCCTCACACTGTGGCAGAGCCCCATTTCACACTGAATTCTGGGGGCCCGCGAGTGTGTGTGTGTGTGTCCATGACTTTGCGCGCTCACACTCCCCGGGGGCCGTGGCTAATTGGACAAATTTGCACAGCAGGGGTGGAGGCACATGCACCGCAGGAGATTTGATTTATGGGTACTGGGGCTGGAGACACACTCACACATACACAAAGATGGCACACATACATAGAAATATTCTGTACAAGCTGTCTACATTTGTTAGGAAATAATATTCTATGAATGAACTTTACCTTCAAAGATGACACGCTCATCTTGACAAGAATTCTCATATTTTAATACAGGAGTAAAATTGTTTTTCATCTCATCTCAGTCCAAAGTTTGGGCAGACTTTCTTATTCAGTGTTTTTAATTTATTTTTGTTATTTTCTACAATGTAGATTAACATATGGAATTATGTGGTAAAAGAAAACTATGTAAACAAAGCTGTTTTGGGATGAGTTGGACCGCAGAGTGAAGGGAAAGCAGCCAGCAAGTATATATGGGAACTCCTTCAAGCAAAGCTGTCATCAAATCAAAAGGTGGCTACTCCAAAGAATCTAAAATATAAAACATATTTTCCTTTGTTTACACCTCTTTTGTTCAGCACATAATCCCATATGTGTTATGACTTCAGTGTTAATCTGCAATGTAGAAAATAATAATAAAGAAAGAAACAAATGAGACGATTTGTCCAAATTTTGACTGGTACTGTACGTTCACACCACTGCCACTCATCAAACCTCTCACACCGCTGCATGACAGTCCCCTGCTTAACTGACATGAGTATGCTTGGCAGTGTTCCTGTGGCTCGGGGGCATGTTGGCCTTTCATTAAAGAAGTCTATTAAAGAAATCTGAGTTTTCATCTCCCACATAGTTAATCACGATCATTTGTCAGGTCGGGGAGGAAGTTGTTTTGATGGGGGAGGTGAGCCTGGAATTAAAACGGCTGAATCTCCACAAAAGAAACAGCAACAACTGCTCACTTTTTTGTGGTGACATGGCAGATATGAAAGGAGAGGACAATGCTCTCTGAAATACTCAGCCAATGGCAGGTTTATACCAACAGTCTACTTTCTGTGAGCCAGACAACTGGGTAGAAGCCAGAAGAAACATTTTTAAATTTTCCTTGACAAGTCTGTGATGATTGGGCTGCATGATGAAAGCTGACACAAACTATCCAATGAATGAGTTACTTGTTTGTCCATATGAGACAGTGTTTACAACAAAAGATAAAATATTATCTAACTGCTGATTTGTAGTGAAAAGAAATGAAGGATGTGAGGAAATGCTCTATTTTAGCATGCCATATATGGGGGTTACACAGGGTCAAGCATATATCATGAGGTCACTGTAGTGACTATGTTAAATCTTAGATTGTTATAGGGACACTGACTTCTCTCCTTGAGATACAGATGGTCATTGTTATGGTAACCAAGGTCAGAGGATAGGGCTGTCTCACACCCTAGATACAACAGATAGGTACGTAATGTAGAAGCCTCGACAGAGTCACAGAACAATGTCATACCTCTACAGGTAAACATATTTCCTTTTTTGTATACTAATCACCAGTTATGGGCACAGAATAGTTGTGACACTGTCCTGAAGGCATAAAGACGAGCCAGAGGACAGCTTCGTCAGAATTGCCATGTCATGACAAGTGTATTGATGAATCCTCCATTCTCATTGATCAAGCTTCAATAATACATCTTGGACTCCTGTGCACTTTCTCTTCACTGACTGAACTGACCACTGATGAATAGAGTTCCACCCGATAGAGGGAATAATACGTCTTGAATTTTCTTAGCTTTTCTAGTCTCATCATATCACAGTGACAAAAGGTCTACTATCAGGTTCAGTTCAGAATTGTAGTTGGTAGCTGGATCATTTGTGAAGAACAGACAAGACAAATTGTCTAATGTCCTCACCCCATCATTCCTACCTAAACACACACATCATGCTACACACAATGTGTATTTCTGTGATTTGGACTGGTGTGAGTTGCCTTGTTGACTGGTTTTTCTCTGCTCTCTCATTACACTGCTTTGATGCTTCCACTGACACTTTGGTCAGAGTTTCCAACACCACAGCCATGTTGTTTAAGGACAACGCTGCGTGCGTGTGTGCATGCATGGTGTGTGCGCGCGCGCATGTGTATGTGTAAAATATGTGTGTGCTGTAGTAGGTCAAGGACAGTGAACCAAACAACGTAGCGGCCACACCAGCATCTGGGCCCCAGCCTGTAGAGTCATGGTGTCAGGCCGGTAAACACTCACACACACACACACACACACACACTACAGAAAATCAGTGTCACATTTAGCTTGGCTCTCTCCCAGTTCTTCCCTGTCATTTACTGTATTAGCTGTGGTCTTGGTGCTGAAATGGCCCATTATGTGGGCTGTGTGAGTGTGTATGTATATGTGTGTGTGTGTGAATATGTGTATGCGTGTGTCTGTTTGTATGTATGAATGTGACTGATTATACTGTATATGTGTGTTAGCGTGTGTGTCTGCAAGAGTGAGTCAGAGAACCGTGTGTGTGTGTGTGAGAGAGAGAGAGACGCTGTTGTTGTTTGCCTCCCCACACCACCACAGTGCTGGAACAGCACCGGCCACACACCCTTTGATGTGTGTGTGTGTGTGTTAGTGTGTGTGTGTGTGTGTGCGTGCATGCGCATGCATGAGCGTGTCTTGATGTTGAGGCCACAGTGGATGACAAGACGTCCTGCTCTTTCTCAGCAGGATCCTTCCTGCAGCTGCCTGCACACGCACACACACACACACAGGGTCCATCTGCACATGGTTACCTCACCCTGCTGGCCTTTTTCATCTTCTCTTGTCTCCCTATCCTCTATCTGTCCAACACTTTGTGTCAGGAAGTGACATCACTCCTTATGATTTCTTTGTCTTAACCTTACACTACAAGTGTCATTGAAGTGGAAAGTGTGTGTTAAAATTAGACATATGCTCTGAACCAAAGACCACGTTCCCGGGAACATTTTGTACTAATTTTCAGTATATTAAATATGATTCTGTCATATTAAACCATTATAATACCATAAAAAAATCCAAGTATCCACAGTTTCCCCACAAATTGTGTTCTCGTCAGGATGGAAAAGCCCTCTGAACACATTTAGACCACCAAGGGACACAAGAAAACCATGAAGCCCAGACTAGTGACTAATGAGTGCATTGAAAGCCAGACTAAATGAAATCTGTCTGCATACATGGCTCTTTGAGGCAAGGTAACCCCACAGCACCTACAGTGTTCAGTAGGAGGGAGAAAAACAGAAGCACATGTGCAATTTTTTTCTCTTTTTTTTGCATTCATACTACAGTACAGCAGCATTGCACACGTGTTATCCAGACAAGTTTACGAAAAACACACTTTTAAAGCGAGTTCAGTCAGTTTTGTATCCGTGATCTCATGCCTAAATACTCAGTTTCTTGTGTGTGATGGGTGTGGTCAGCGGTGAGCTGGTTGTAGCCGTCAAAGAGAACGGACGCTCTCGAATTTGATTACATTCCTGTCTCACCCAATCCTGATTTATTTCTTTATGCCTCATCCTATTTTTGTCACTCCTATTGTTATAAATCTGGCCCAATCCTAGTATCTTTTACTCCTTATCTCGGTCAATGTTGAGTGTTACAGAGCTTATCTACAAAGTATAAAAGGTATATATAATGCTTTTGATGATACTGTACTCTGAACAAATAATGCAACCAAAATGCAGAAGCTGTAAAGGACTGCGTGAGAGCAGAGGCCTAATCCCAGTTTATGTTAACATGCCCTATCCCAGTTTTGTGTTCTGTTGCTGGCCCGGTTCTGTCCTGATCCCGGGTCAATCACATGAGTATTAAAGAGTATACCCAAATAATCTGGGCAGGTAGAGATGCCTTTTTGACCTGTGTGTATCGCTGTCAATATAGTGATATAGATAACATTAATAAGCTTAGATATGTTAATCATATTTTAATATTAATTGTGAATTGTCATAGAAAACCAAATCTCAGAACAGCAAATTTGGGATCAGATTATCTAATCTGTTTGATTTAAAGGTTTTAGTTGTGTCCAGTGGTGTAATTGCTACATTGCAATCTCCTCACATCACCCTCCCCCTCCTACTTTAAAGGAGAAACAACACTTGAAGGGCCCTGTCTAGAGAGGGATACTGCAGAAACATAATGTTTCAACATTGTGGCCTCCACAGAAGAGGACCCGCTCCCACTGTAGATATAAAAGTATAATCTTAAGTAATTAAAAATGTAAAAAAAAAAAAAAAATCATTCAGTATTATATTCAGTGTATACTTTATTCTGAAAATAGAGGGCTCCTTACACTGCACCTTTAATATATTTTTGTTCAACAAAGCAAATTATCTTCAAGCTTTAATTATATTATAAAATGAATCATTATAACAATAACCTTTGCTTGCATTCATATGCTTGTGCAGTTTGAATATCTTCAAATATAGTACATTTTATAAATAAACTGTAAACTGTTGTATTGATCAGTTCTACCATGTTTAATTCAAATGTACTGTCCCCATCATGTGACAGGTGGACCAACCAGACCAGAGCTGATTTTTGATTTTAAAAAAATTATAATAATAATTCTAATTCAGTCCATACCATATTGCATATATACTGAGCCTACACACAGACACCACAGTAAGTTTTCACTCTGTTTAGTGCCTATGAAGGGAAGTAAATATCATGAATCTGAAGCGAACTGCTGGAGTTTGCCAGCATGACTTCACAGCTCTGTCACAGCCACTGACTTTCACTCTGATGCTGCCAGTGATAGCACCAGTGTGTGTGTGTCTGTGTGTGTGTGTGTGTGTGTGTGTGTGTGTGTGTGTGCGCGCAAGTGTGTGTGTGTGTCAGTCTCAGGAGAGGTACAGCTCGTTGGTTTTCTCAATGGAGGCTGTCTCCTGCACTTGGCAGCCGCTGTGTGTGTGTGTGTGAGTGCACAGATCATTGAGTGTGAGTATTGTGTGTGTATGTGTGTGTGTATATTCACTGTGAAAACAACCTGTTGGTGGGTTGCATTATATCTTGGCTTTCAAGTATATGCAGTTTCCTATCAGCTCAATCTATCTAGTTTCCTTTTCCAGATCACTACACATGCACATGAACAAACATACTTACTTGGTTGTGTGTGTGGGGAGTGTGTATGTGTGTGTGCGTATGTGTACACACTCACTGCCCCTCCAGGATTTATTGTTGTTCACCACTGTGGCCCAAAGTAAATGGATGACGTATCAGTCTTGTTTTCTCTCCCTCTATTGTCTGAGGATCATCTGGAAGTGTTTTAGACACTGATGGCTCCTCAGTGCGGGCCACTCTGAATCATTCAGAGACTCCCCATAACAATATTTCTATTGTTTATTTGTTTTCTCTGTGTTTTCCCCCAGTCTGGTTGAAGGAGGGAAAAAAAAGGAAACCAGAGAAGCAGAGGATAAGTTTGCACAAGAATTAAACTGTTGGAGAAATGGTCACATCGTAGACTGTTTGTGAATTTTATGAATTTATCAGTTCTGAATTCTAAATTTCTTGTTTGTATTTCATTATGTGCATTATCAAGCTGTGCACTGCTGCAAGCTGTCCTTGTGTTTCTCCTCTCTTTGTTGTACTGACAAGTTCTGAGCCACGGTCAATGCCAGAGGCTTGAATCTTTTTGCTTATTTGATTAAAAAATTCTGTTTTTCAGGAAAAATCTGTGATAATGGAAACAGAAAATGGCGATATATTCACATATTATTATCATACATCAATAACACACACATTTTGTGTGTGTGTATGCGTTCTGAGTGCTGACAGGAGAGGTAAACCAGTAGCAGCTCTCTGCACACTCTTGTTTTATTTTAAGAAATGACGCCATCCTTTATTATTCTGTCTGTTTTAGCACAAGATATACACACTGTAGGTATGCAAAGTGTGTTTGTGTGTGTGTGTGTCAGCACCAGGTTGTAGGATATCCTGAATGTGTGTCTGTGGGTTCACATGAGTTTGTCTGTCTTCCTGCTGTGTGTGCACATTTGTATAAGTTTAAGTGTAGGTGGATATTGCACTGTAGACCTATATGAATCTAGTCATTCTTTCTGTCCATGTGTGTCTGTATGTTTGTGCGCCTGCTCATCCCACCGTGTGTGTGTGTGCTTGAGTGCGTGTGTGCGTGCATGCTTTAGTGTGTGTGTGTGTGTTTGTGTTGGCTGTGGCCAGCGGAGATCGATGGTCTGTAAAGTGGATTCCTTATTGGCCTGTTTGCTTTGGCAGCTCTTGAAAGAAGCCCACTGATTACACTCCCAGATGTGTCATACACACACACACACACACACACACACACACACACACACACACACACACACACACACACACACACACATGCACACACACACACATATGCACACACACACACCACTGTTCACTGCTGCTTGCTTTCATGTCTGTGTGTGTGTATGTTGAGGAGGAGGAGGGGGAACATACATACTTACCATCCTTTAACCTTTTGTGCTTTGGCAGGTTACATCTTCACAAGGACACACTGTCTCTCTGTCTCTGTCTCTGTCTCTGTCTCTCACTCACACTCACACACACACACGGTCGGTGAAATACATAAAAGGTTTGATATATCTTACTAGTAAATATTGTGACACTGGTTCATCTCAGGTTTTTGGTGTTTTCGTGCAAGTGACAATCTGAAATTCTAAAAGACCATCTCTGCCTCTCTGTCTCTCTGCCCCCCCCCCCCTCTCCTCTCCAGTCAGTTTGATTGAGGAGTGCATCATTGGCAGGATAAATGGTTACTGCAGAGGTCTAGAAAGTCTGGAGATGAAAACTGAGATGAAAACAAACCCTTTCTGGATCTTAATGAATTGCACAAACTGTTTGAAAAAGCCTGGGAACTCGTGTACTTTTAGGTTTTAGCGCTATATTGAAGCTGTTATAACACATCAACTCCATCTCACAGAAAGTTATTATTACTTTCACAAAAATAAAATTGTGTATTTACGGTGCAGTAAAGTAAGCAAAACCATTACCAACCATGACCAAATCCTAAATCTGTTCCTTTCGCCTAAGCTAAACCAAAAAGGCCTAATACATTAAATCATTTTGGAAATTGGAACTGAAAGGGGACAACGTGAAGCAAAAGGCCACAGGTCAGAATCAAACCCAAGCCGCCCCCAGCAAGAACGAGGTACCTGCACATGGGGCACTCATCAGGCAAGCCACCAGGGCGCCCCAGAACTTATTAGAACTGTTATTAACTACTGAACTGGAAAGTAAACAACTGACCTGTAAAGTTTCCTAAGTATGGTAACAATATTGTCACTTTTTTTAGTCTGTGTCTTGAAATTATCAGAGCATATTTCAAATTTCATTACTGCATACTACATTCATTACTTCATTACATGAAATCTGAACCTAATGGTCATTTTGGGGATTTGCTTTTAAATTCTTGGTCTATCGCTGGAATAGATTTTGTTTGAGAATGATCCAGTGTGAAGGATTAAGTGGAGGTTTCAACCAACTGAATACCCTTTGCCTTACCCTCACCTTCCAACCATGGTTAGGGTCACTGTAGAAACCTACTGTAGAAACCTGGTGAAAGAGGTCCTGCTCCCTCTGTGACTATAAAGGTTTGTTCTAGTATCACAAAATTGTTTATTGTTATTATTATTATTATTATTATTATTATCATTATTATTATTATTTTCAAGTGATTGATACACAAGTTAAGACATAGTTATGAATATTATTTTTCATTGCTGCTAATAAATCCTCCAAAATCACACACACTGGACCTTTAAATGTGTCATTTTAATTTTTTTAATGTGTAATTTTGTTTTCCACTTGGATGCCATGGCCATTTCATTTACTTTCTATTTACTTTCAGCTTTTCTGTATGTCAGAGGGAGGGGGTCTATGAAGGTGACAGAGTGGCTGTGACAGGATCTATGTGGCTAATGTTGTTAGCAAAGAGTCGCTACCTCCCACCAGCATGTTATGTCAATATCAAAGTAAAGCTGCTCAACTGCTATGGAAGATGCCAAGATAGACGGGGAGTAAAAAGGCTTCGGTGTGTGTGTGTTTAAGAGAGCGAGGGTGTGTGTATTTAGTGACTTCTAAGTGAGTTCAGTGTGTATGTTATTTGTGTGTGTGTGTGTGTGTGTGTGTGTGTGTGTGTGTGTGTGTGTGTGTGTGGCCCAATAAAAGCCTCGCTCCTGACATTTTTACTGCAGGTAAGTGGAGGGTGAATTTATGGTGCTTGTTTAGAGGCCTGAGGAGGCTTGGCTGGCCACGAGCTGGTCACACACACATGCACATTTATTCACACACACTTTTTTTTTTGTAGTTGACTTTCCAGCTCTAGTCGGATTCATATTCATGCAGTCTGACAAGTTCTTAAACAGAGTTGAAGCTCCGCTCTTCTCCATCTCTGCTTCTCCTCAGTGTCCAAATTGGTCCAAAGATTCATGCTGATGATTCAAAGGCCACACAGCAGACTTGTAAACAATACAGTGACACTTTCTGTCAAAATGCTCTCAGACAAAAAGCAAGAAGTTGGATCGTGTAGCGACGAAACACAACACCAGAAGACAAACAGACAGACACACAGAGAGGTCTGAACACAGAGGAGAAGAGCGAGGCCTGGCCTGCAATGATCAGAGCAGACAAATGGCTTTGGAGAGGCAAAAACAAGTAGACGAGAAGGAGGAGGACAGGAGGCCATTCCCAGGTGGCTGCTTGGCTTCCAATACAATTCTCCACAAACTTGATGAGAAAATGAAATGGGCTCCCCCCTCCCTTCCGTCCAATACGATTAATTCCCTGTAAGATGCTTGCATTTAGACCCAAGAGAGAGACACGATAATGGAGGATTTATTCGCTTAGAATGAAGAGGCTAGTGGAGTAGAGTTGGCTGTTGTATAATGCTTTTCTCTCCACCTCAGCTGGCTGTTTGACTCTCTCTCTCTCTCTCTCTCTCTCTCTCTCTCTCTCTCTCTCTCTCTCTCTCTCCCGTTCTCTCTGTCCAACCCTCTTCTCAGGCCACTCGGCCATTCTCATTCGTGTCTTGCTGTCTGTAGTTACCATGCAGGATTGAGCATGTGATCTTATTGCACAGCTGGGGCACAATTTGTCTGAGGCGCTATAAAAGCTGAAGTATGCCCTAACCTGTTAGCAATGCAAATGAACATCTCTATCCCATTTGGCGCTCTCTGTGGTGTGATAAGGCCAGCTTAGGGACACATTAGGCAAGGCAGGGCGTTAAGATCAAATGGGATTGTGGAGATTTCCAGGAACATGAGGCTGTGGCTTTGGGAATCCTCTTCATTTACCCCCCCTGAGAGGAACCCAGGCACGGAACAATATTCATCACCACTGTTCACACAGCATGCCACGGTATGCGGCACCACAGCTCTGTCCCTTTGGGCAGTTAGAGCAAAAGGAACAGAATGGAAAATGAACAGCAGTCATGTCAAAGTTAGATTTAGGTACGAAAATGATAGTTAGGGTTAAGGCAGCAGTATACTTCATCAGAACAGCTTGTTGGATGGTCAGATAGCTTCAATAATCCTGTCCCCCCACACACCTTTCCAACTTTGGAATTGTGGGGGTCAACAATTCAACGATTGGCCAACTGTGTGCAAGTGAGAAAGGAGCCTTTTGTATTCATTACTCCAAATTTTTCAGTACAACTGCATGCAGCACAATACCGTCAAAAAAAGAGACTCCCTGTGATGGCAACAACTGCTGTATAAATCCTTTTGATTTCTTTTTTTTTTTTTTAATATTATTTTTTTGAGCCTTTTCAAGCTTTATTTTGATAGCACAAGAGCCACAGGTCGGATTTGAACCCTGGGCTTCCGCAGCAAGGACTGAACCTTCGCACATGGGGTGGCTGCTCTACTAACTGAGCTAAACACCGCCCCAATAATTTTGATTTCTGACATAGTCAATCAATGTGTCATGCAAACTAGCTCTTTTCAAATATAACCCACCCTTTAGGGGTTAGGGGTAGTGGTATTGTGTTGACTTATGGCAGGACATAAGATATGAACAGAGGCCTCCCATGTTAAAGACGTGCTCTGCCAAAGTGTCCATCCGTTTTAACAGTCTCCATATTTGCTTGTTATAATTCGTCAGGCCACAATAAGTCCTTGTCGGATAAGGCCCTGTTCAGACAGCTTGTCACTGCCCTCTCATTTATTTGAATGGGACTGCTGTGAGAGCTCAGTGGGGGTGCAGGCACAGTGTACTGTGACCCCCATAAAAAGTTGAACCTGGCTCAACATTTGGCTAAAGTGTACATTCCTGCTTCAATAATTTTACTGAACGTGAATACCGTCTGTCATCTGTTTGTCTTGCAATCATCCAGACAAAAGATGAAATGATTGCCATGTGATAACTTTCCAGAGTAGTAAATTCCCGTCTCGTAGTGTTATAAGCAGCTGTGCAGTGTGTCGCTGTCTGATAAGATTTCAAACTCATAGATCTTCAACTCAATCATTATTTTTCATCATTACACTGGTACCTTGAAACAACACATCACTTTGTGTCCCGTGACACCACAGGATGCCATGCCACATCACGATAATGTTAAGTACTATTAACTGTACTGCTACTACAACCCCCCTCCCTCCACCTCCCAATGCTGGCTTTTACTGGGGATGAGGTTTGGGGGCAGCATTGTATATGAATAGATCTGATTTGTAAATAAGGCTAAGGTATTTATTTGTGCTGTGTCGCAACTCCGGTAAACAGTGGACAGCACCAGTTTAGATTTGGATTGAACCACTTCCCAGAAAAAATAAGAAGTGAAGGAGTGTGGGGGTTAGATGGAGGCGAGAGACAGACAGCGAGGAAGGAAGTTAGCAAATTCTCTATGATTGATAAAGGCCTGTAACTCTTAAACACACAGTCTGAAACACACAGATGACGAGGCATGCACGCACTCGGTCTTTCTCACACACACATATACTCACAGGCAGTGACACACACACACAAACCCTGTAATTGAATACTGTGCAGAAAGCAAACATTCTCCTGTAAACATATCATCTGTCACCTCTATAGCTTAATCCATATCCTTTATGCCAAATGGAGAAACACACGTGCACACACACACACCCCTGCAGCCTGTCAAACAAACAAATGAGGCTGGAGTCCTTGTGAAAGTCATCACCATGACCATCCCAGCTTCATCATCACGTTAGCCTGCTCCATTACACAGCAACATGATCTGGCCTGAAATCAATTAGCTGGCCATGCTAGCACCGTGAAGTGTACACTCCCCAATCTTTGTTTTGGTTTGATGGAAAACAATGTCTAGCGCCCAGAAGGGAGTTTTAGTTGTGTGGGCGCCACGTCTCTGACCAGATGAAAGATGCTTTGTACCCGTTCTGTGATGATGCTGTGTGTAGGAAAATTATGACGCTAACTTTGGCTGTTTATCTGAGTTAAAGTTTTCAGAATGTGTTAAACATTTCAAAAAACAGTTTAACAAATGGATTATATTCATTATTTTGATATGGTGCCTACTATGATATCATATCATATCATGTCATCTCAGCTATTCAGTCGGACTCCCCTTTGAAATAGACGAAACTAAGGTGGTGGAAACATTACCGCTTTTGTCCACAGGGGCCGCCAGAAGCAACACAAAATATCATAAAAAAGAATCTCCAATAGTCATTATGTGTAATTTGGGCAATACTACAAACATTTTAAAAGCTTACTTTTAAAGGTTTAAGTGTGTTTCACCTTAAATGTGATCACTCCAGTAATAATCAGTAGACAGTAGTCTAGCCATGCAGCTACTTAGGAGTCTAAATGTCCTTGGGCATTAAAAAGTATTTGCTACCTCATAGCATAGATATAGTACAACAGGGTTCAGACCCAAACCAGTTCATTGCAGTGGAATAACTATGATCAGTCTTTATTTGTCATCTTCAGGACACACGTTTGATTTTTTTTTTTTTCCTCTTTATGCCCACTGTCCAGGCTATCACTCAGGACTGGAACACAATTATGTCACCCATCTCCTGGTCCATTTTGTAACTCCAAAAAACAAATGCCACCAGTTATTATGTCAATCATGTGTCACTACAGCCCCTTTTTATTTTTCTGTAGACCGGACCTGGCAACCTTGACATATTGTGACATACATGTGATGCTTTGTGATGTGATGCTTGAAGCGTTCTGAATGTCACAGTCTGTGGCTGCAGTTGAATTCTGCATTTGACAGGCGTGGTTCTTAAAAGACCATATTTTGACCTGAAATGAATTCAACTATTCATATGCACAAAAACAAGCCACACTCATGCGGATCATACATGTGCCACAGTTGTACAAATATAGTTCATACATACAGGCTGTCAGAGCACACCTGCTCATTTGTCAGCAAACACACCCTTTCAGGGGTCTGCTTAGTGTTAAATATATGGCCTTCTTGTAATCAGTGTCCCCTTCAGCTCATTATTAATGACCTCTGGAAACCAACAACAGGACTAGGGAGAGGTCTTTTCCAAGGCAACTTTAATTTCCCTTCTCTTTTCACCTCCACACCCTCTTTCCCTGCGTCATTCATTAGTGCAGCAGAACCATCAAAAGACATCAAGAGCGAGGGACAAAACACACCAGCATGACTGGCTTCCTGCTGATTTAGTCTCAAACGGTTAAGAGGAACCAACATATGTTTTATTCTATATGTGCTATTGTCAAAAGAAGCATGTCGATACAGTACGTTCCTCTAATTACTGTCAGCTGTTTTCTGTCAGCATATTGAATTACTTCCCCTCTCTGCTACTGTGTAACTGTGCAGTCAGCCTGAATAAGTGACGTTCTTTCTTACGTAAACCAAACTTTAGAGATATAAAAGCATCTCATGTCCTGTACTTCAAATGTACTCAACATCTTTTAATCTCTAATTTTCCTCTTTCACATGTTGGAAAAAAATGGCCATCGCTTGCCATTTTTTTCCTGTCCATTGTGGCTCCCAGTTGATCCTGAAAGATTTGTCTCCGGTTTGTGCCAGGTCTTGTCCTGGCCAACCCGGTTTCCTTTATCCAGGTGAAGTTACTGTAATAATGTAATGTAATAATTTATTTTATGTTTATTTCTAAGCTGACAAATAACTGCAAATGTATCACCTTCACTGCATGGATTGTGAAAACCCAGCAAATGTACATAGTCTACTATTGTCTATATAGCACATCCATTGTATGCTAGGGTTAGTGCCAAGTAATGAAATCAAATGTTGAGGCTAATATCTGTCACGCTTCAGCCTCTGCCTCATGATATGTAACAAACTGTTAATATAGTATATGTGTTCTTGCAGTCTTTGGAGGTTATGCAATGCAGACTTCTAAAGTGTGTCTCTTTTAATGTTCTCAAACAAAACTGTACATCAGAACATTTTCAGATATATATTAAAGTGTGTATTTGAGAGTGAGACACTAATGAGGGGGAGGACTAGCCTTGTCTACTTGGACATGTTGTAGTTTAGTGTTAGGTGAAATGTTCGAACTGCAGCCCTGTGCGCAAAAATCTGTGCTTGTATGTGGTTCGATGTGTTGTTGTGTATGTTCGTGCAAGCCCTCTCAGGGTTTGTCTCCTCTCAGGTGCCCACATCACTGTGTGTTTGCACACCACTTGATCTAACAAACCAGCATAATCAGCCCCCAAGAAAACACATGCACACACACACACAGTCCATGTGTGTTTACCTGATCTGTGTGCAAACACGAGCATGTATGTGCTGTGCCATCAGCACTCAGGTCTGTGGCACGCAAGCATATGGCACAAGTATCACTCTATGACAATATACTGTAGTGAAGTACACGCATACAGAATGTATATGTACAACAGCCCTCTCTTATTCTCCTGCAGTCGTTTACCATCTTTTACATTGTAAATACACAAATATTCAATTCTGATGTTTTCTAGTTTTCAAGGTTTATATTTTCAGTATGATAAAAACTTCAATATGTGATTCTTAAACATATCATTCCGAGCAATGGATATTAATATTCTGTTTCCACCAGCCACAGCAGCATTTGTGAGGTCCAACACTGATGTTGTGCAACAATGTCTGGCTCACAGTCTGTCTGCAGTTCTAGTTTGTCCAAAAAGATGTCGAATGGGTTTGAGGTCAGCACACTAAACTGGAAAAACATTTTTTTTATTACTCTGATAGAAGCAGAGTGTTATCTAAAATCCTCACTGTATGTGATACAATCGAGATTTCAGTTGTTTGGGATGAGGGGACCCAGCCCAAACCATGACAGGGTTGTACACTCACCTTTGGAATTGTTGGAATCTTTCTAATGATCATATAAAAGCCTTGAATTATTCACAAGAGACAGATTTTCACAAGATATCCTGACTTTTGGATCCTACATTTCCCATAATACAACAGAGCCAGTCTGAGTTATTTTCACAGACACTGTTTTCATTGGACAACGTGACAGATGAGCTGTGTGAAATTAGTGAAGGGCCCCTTTAATCCTGTTTCTAATCTCATTTTTAAAATGATCATTTTATTGGTTTATGTTATTTATTTTTAGCATTGAGGCACATCTTATCTCAGTCTCTGACAAGTGACAGCGTCAACATTGTTCCACCATAGAAACAGTAACATCATAAATGTCTGGGGGTGTTGTTTAGCTCAGTTAGTAGAGCAGCCGCCCCATGTACAAAGGCTCAATCCGTGCCACGGCAGCCCAGGGTTCGAATCTGACCTGTGACTCTTTCCTGCATGTCATTCCCCATCTCTCTCCACATTCCTGTCACTCTTCAGCTGTCTCTGTACAATAAAGCTCAAAAAAGGCCAAAAAAAGTATCTTTAAGAATAAATAAATAAATAAATAAATGTGTATCTGAGAAAACTGTGTTCTAGTCTTTGTGAATACATGGCAGTCCAGTTTTAGAGTTCGGGGTTGAAACATAAATATTAAGGTTAGGCTGAGGATTCAAGGAAAGCTTTGTTTGTATGTGTTTTTGTGTGTGTATGTGTGTGTGTGTGTGTGAGAGAGAGAGAGAGAGAGAGAGAGAGAGAGAGAGAGAGACTGTGTGCGCAGGGTTAGTCTGCGGAATCTTCTGCAATTAACTGCATACAGGTTAATGCGTCTTCATATCTAAATGCCATATGTTGTTGGTGTGCGAGTGTGTGTACATGCACATGAGTGAGTGTGTGCGTGGAAGTGAGTAAAGTGCCTTGAGGCAGACCCCGCTATTGATGGGGATTACTAACACTTAGCCGACACCACTGAGACTGCAAGGGGAGTAAATGATTTAGAAGCACTGGCCTTAATGTAATGAAAGAAAGGCCCTGCCTGTCAAGAATACGCACACACACACACATACCTACCTATGGGTGCTAATCCTGTGAGCTTACATCTCCATTAACACTAACACTGCACCACAAACCTACTCCGCCAGCTAGCTAGCACTCTCAGTGTTTCCCCGAGGATATCAGAGACACTCACTCTCTCTCTATCGCTCTCTCGCTCTCTGTCTCTCTGACACACACATATAGACACACAGCCTGAAGCCATGTCAGTACGGGTTCACAGCACAGTCATGGAAGTGCCTATCTAAGTCTATTAAAAGTGTGTTTTTCTCAAGTTGTCTATATAACATGTGAATTATCTCATTGTGCTAGAGTATGAATTAATGTATGAATGTACTCTGCATTAGCACCATACTGGAATATATACACACAGTCAATACATCCAGTATTTGACTGATGTAACAAGCGCACACTGACCTTTCACTGCCATCTACAAGGTATGGAAAATAATATTTTCTTTATGGAATTAATGTGTTCAGATGTAACCCTGTCTCTAAAAATATGTTCATCTACAGCTAATTTAAAGGAGCAAATACACTTCACAAAAAAATCTGGACCATTCAAATTATTATCTCTATGGACATAACAGGAAACACTTTTACAGGAATCAGGAAACATCATTTATTGATCAACACATTAACACATGTTCACTGTTAACTTAATTTGTTTTCCTATGTTCTTCTAGCTACTAAATGTTTGCCATTATGTCAACAAAACAGTGAATAAGTGATAAATCATCTTTGTTTATGAGTCATATATCAATAATAGGCTACTGTTACATGTGCTCTATGTTGATGAAGACAGAAAAATAGAAATGCATGGCAAAAATAGCATACTGTTAATGTTTTAGACTAAACTTTGCAGCCATGTTGCACTACTACAACTGAATAGCATGAAATCCACGCGAAGTGCCCCACCCCGTCATGTGTGTCCACAGTCTGTGCTCTATAGCACTACTAGAGTAGTAGTAGTACAGTGGTCAAACACTGTACAGGGTGCATGCCATGATCTCCCTTCATAAAGAAAGAATGATTTGCTTGGTAGCATCTGTTTGTCACTAACATGTCATAATGGTCACTTTTACCATCATTTTGCAAATAACAGAAGGGTTCAGTATATTTGACTCAATAATGTGCAGTCCAGCACAACTCAACCATTAATTAGTCTCTCTCTAATGATCATTAAGTTGTACTGACATCTCTCTGACTAAGTCTGAACATTACAAACTTCACAAAGACAGAATTGTTACAAATCTGTTGTACTGGATCACAGATTTTCAAGGTGGTGCCTAATGAACTCAGAATAATGAACTCGGTGTAGTTCCCACCTGAACTACCACCTGATTTACGATCTGTTTGTTAGTAACAGACTGTTCCCGTTTTCCCAGTGCCTGACTTCACAGTAACACCACTTGGGTACACTCACCCTCCACACACACATACACGCGCCATTACATATTATACAGCACCCATAATAAAGGAATTAGTTCGATCAGCCCCCTCGCACTAAAGCCTAATTGAATTAGCATTAACCAGGCATTAGTGTCTTAACTGCACAGGTAACCCAGAAACAGTGGCATGAGGCCTCACAACATTATGCCTACACTGCGTGTGTGTGTGTGTCTGTACACCTTGGTCACCAGCACAGATTTGTTGGGAAATATGCTGGATCACATAAAGGGTTATTTCACCAAACACAAATGTCATCCACCATGTGAGATGGAGATGAGTGAAAATGAAGGAAAGAGCTAAATCAGGTCTTGGTCAAAGTGTTTGTCCTGCTGGGGCCTCAAGAACAGCTTTGAGGCTCAATGGGCCTCATTCAACAACGATTCTGTGTTCTTATCCTACATCTCTCTTGTTTTTTTCTGAGGTTTGCCCTGAAGCATGATCCAAATCGGATTTCCCAAAAGAGAACTCCTATAACAATGTTGGCATTTTTTCATTGTAGATGCAGCAGAACCGGAGATGTCATCTTTTTTTTATTCCACACAATGTTCTTACTTGTCAAAACGTGACGTCTACATAATGTAATAAATGATTTGGGGACCAGAAATGGTTAGAAAATTGATCTGGCAACAATGTGACAGTTTGAAATAAAGTTATAGCTCATAATAAAAACAGTCTTGCTGTCGTAAAGTGGCGTGTTATGTACTATATATATACATTTTTCTGTAGCTGCTGTTTTGTACTGAAGACACTCATAAAGTATTGATACCAGTATGTGTGTTTGAGAGGAGATTGTGATGTGTGTTCATGTTCAACTGTGCCATCCTAATACCCTATTGTAAAGGTACACACACACACACACACTTGTGCACAAACACATCCCACCACAGTGTGATTAAATCTTTAAGGAAAGTAGCACTGGCTGGAGGGATAAGTAGGGCCAGTATATGGAGGCTAACAGCTGGGTGGAGAGTGGCTTTTAATCCTGTTGGTTTTAACATGGAGGGAGGGGTGAATCCTCATCCTCCTCCTGTCAACATAACATCCTCACGTTTACAAAGATTTACAGGGAGAAATTGAAAAGAAAAAAAAGTCAGTAAACACATCTGGATGCTGAAGAAAGAATTGTATTGTGTTATTATTGTAACTGCTGTTATTATTTCATAAAGTCTACTCAGGCTGTGTGGTGAAAGCAGTGTGTTAGCAGAGCTAACAGCCTCAGTCCTCACAGGATGTGTTCAGGCACAAGAATAAGTGTGGGTCACTTAAGCAGCACTTAGAAGCAAACACACAATCTTTGTAGTCACGCACAAATAGACTGTAAAGTGTAAAAGTCATTTTAATTGGTCCTCAGCATATTGGCTGTGAAGATATTCCGTCCTATTTGAAATCACTGTAAGAGATGAACCACAGTACTTGTCTGTGCAAAGATTCATGAGCTTCACGTTAATGCGAGGCTTCAGAAGGAGCAACAAGTGGGTAATTTCCAAAGTTTCAGTCTTTTTGTACAAATATTCACTGGTTACGTTACTATCCCTCCTCTGGGACTCAGCAAAGAAACATTGTCCAGGGAGACATAAAGATACTTTCAAGCACTATGTGTAGTGAAAATGATCTCCGGTGGTTTACATTTAGTTGATTTAAAAGGGTAAAACTCACAAAGGCTCTAACAATAAGTTAAAGAACAAAATAGATATGTCATAGAACTTAAAAAAAAAACAAATGTAAATATTGATGTGGAGGAAATATGAGTGATTAATATATAAAATATAAAACATTTGAAACAGTGTTGTTGGGTGGATCGTGGCTGCTGCTGTGGTCCTGCATGACGTCCACTACATATATTATTACTGTTATTACTGCTATCATATCTCCATTACAGTTTATAGTTAATCGTTGATTTGCTGCTCTCTCTCTCTCTATTTATCTATCTGTCCCTGCTATGCTTTTGAATTGTATTGTTTTGTACTGAGAGGGTTGCCCTCATATATATAAATGGGGTGGACAAAATAACAGAAACACCCCTCATTACGACACATTATACATTTCAACAGCATCACAACCTGCATCCCCCAAAGTGACCGTACCGTTGAGTCAACACCTCTGCGGGAATCAGGTAGTTTCAGTCTAAAGCTATCAGTATCGGCCTTCAAATACCCATATTGGTTAAATCCTGGCCTGATAAACCTAAAGCTCCTCCTAACCTTCTGCCAAGCTCTTATCATCCAGAAAAGCCACCACTGTCAAAACCTTTGATCTGCCTGGCTCACTGGCTATCAGGGAGCAGACTACTGTGTGTGTGTGTGTGTGTGTGTGTGTGTGTGTGTGTGTGTGTGTGT
>JAATJX010004988.1:0-10082 GCA_028641955.1 Protonibea diacanthus | reverse complement strand
ATATATATATATGTATGTATATATACCAGAGCCACGAGGCCCGTCTGTATGTTTGTGTCCAAGTATGTACGTGCCCCTGGTAGAACGGGCAGGTCTACCAGAGGCATGAAACCCGCTGAAAAAGTGACCCATTATTCCCCAGCCATCGTCAGAGTCTGAGCAGTCCCAGCAGCAGCAGCAGTCTCAGCAGCAGCCGCAGTGAGTGAGATGGATTAGTTCATCAATAATTTTATAAATCTTGACCAAGTGTAGAACCGATGAGGCTATGTGGTCATGTAGCATTGGTGTTAACGATGTTTTGTTTTCTTCTTCTAGGAAAAATAACCACTGAGCAAAAAGCTCAAAAAATTATTCAAAGCCATTGCCCCCTACTTCGTGGGCAGAAGTAGGCACAAGTAGAAGTCTTGTTTTGTTCTTCTAGGAAGAAAAGCATCCCATGGACAAAAAAGTTAAGAAAGTATTTAGAGCCATTGCCCCCTACTTCAAGAGCAGAAGTAGGGGGTCCAAGCTCCAGCACATTGTCCTGGGCGCCTCCATGGGTAAGGAAGAACACAGTGTATTTGTGCAGTTGTGTGGTGGAGTGTGTTCACGCTACATTCATTGTCCATCTTTACAGACGCGTACATGGAGGAGTACGGGGCATCTTTTGCCCTGAAGGAACATCGAAAATGCAGGAGAACGCAGTCTCAAAGATCAGCCGAGCCAAAGTTTTCCTTAAATTTTTGATGCTCGGCTGGTATTTATATTTATTATTATCATCATTTTCTTTATTCTGCATGGCCTCATGTTTCTCTCTTAATTTGTTCTTTCCACTACAGCTACCCTGCTGTGTTAAGGAAACACATTTACGCAAGTTTAAACCAGTAAATCGACCTGTGTTGAAAGAGAAAGTGTGTTTACTGTAAGAAACATGAAAGAAATGTCCATGAAGCTCATGTAAATGTCAGGGCTGTGTGGCTCTCTGCCTCACTGCACACTGTTTTCATGCCACACATACCAGGCGAGTGGGTCATTTTTGCAATTAATTCTGAATTTAAACTATACTGGTTTTTGTTTTTCTACAGATCCATGATGCCAGAGAATTTTTCAGAAATTGCAAATTTCTTGAGGGGTAGAGGTGTCCGAGAGGAAACAGTCAATTTGATTGAAGAGCAAAAGGTACTGTTCTGAATGTACTGTAAGATGAACTAGTCACCCATCCAGCCAGTTTTGTTACTTAAGGGGGACAAGAAAATTAAGCTTCGATTAGTTTTGTTTTTTGGTCATTATCATGACTTAGGACCGTATTCACAAACATGAGAATCCTGTCAGAGAGCACCTTACTTCGCAAGAATTTTACTAGTAAGGAGACCCAGTTTAAAAGGGATCTAGGACACTTCTTAGTGACCATTTTTTGCACTTGATGCACATTGCTATCATCACAGCTGCACTTCTATGTAGGAATATATGGCTGAGGTAATGTAGTCCCAAGTGACATGGCTGTTTGATGGCAATGCAAATATGTGCCAAATACTTTTAAAATGTAGCATACATTTAGATGGATATATATTTTTCTTGGTGGCTCTGTTACAGAACCTCATACAGCCGTATGTCAAATAAGCTGAACCACAGTTGATGAATGTCTTGTATTTTGCTTTTCACTTTGCATATTTAAGGTTTATTGTTCTTTTGCATCTTAAATTGATAGTCTTGTCTCTGTCCTATCCCCAGATTGACAGAGAGCTGATTCGGCTCATGGAAGATGTTCAAGTGGCCCAACATCTTCCATCATACAGAGACAGAGTTGCTATGTTCAATTTTTGCAAGCTTAACAGACTCGTCAAAGCGAAAAAATTGTATTTTTGAGAAACTAAGACAGAAACTGAAACTTAGAAAGGAAACTCACAGAGGGGAAGAGGAGCCAGAAACATCCCACAAAGCAAGAGGTAGACCAAGGACCAGTCCATGAGACAGGTTGAAATAGGATGGATTCACACTGAGGATGAAGTGACAAAGCAGGTCAGAGTAAAACAAGGTGGAGGGACAAGAAAGATAAAAATGGACATTCAGGCAGGTTATGATGAGATTCTGAAACAAGGAAAGGCCCTGTTCAGAGGGCACATCTAGCAAAGGTCAAGAATCTGACTTTGAATTTGATGTTTGGGACTTCAAGCAAAATCCTATTCCAATTGAAACCATTTACAACACTGTAAAACTCCCCATTTTGCGCTTCTACTTAGCAACAAAACCAAAACTATTGCTGAGTGAGGAGTCTGATGATGAGCTTAGCTTTGCCAGTAATGCTAGAGATGTGTCTGAGCCTGCTGTAGTGCAAGATGATGAAGGGTCAACACTGGAATTCACAAGGGGCAGAAATCAGTTGGGGTTTATAAATGAACCTCACAGCTCCCTTCAAGAGGTGTTCTTTATCTCTGAAGAAAGCATCGAGTCATCAATAACCAGAGGAAATCCAACAAGCTCAAGTCATGTTGCAAGCACATTTGTAGACATAATTAGTGATCCCATCACTCTGTCAGTGGATGCCAACTATGATGTATTAGATTTCAGAAGTGACAGAGGTAGACACCACTGACCCTGAAATCATATTTGGTGCACAGCAAACAGCTAACGATGAGTCTCTCAGCGATACACTGCTCTACCAACCTGATGAGTTTCCTCAAAGCCTGCTTCATACTTTGTCTGAGATAACCTTAATCTTACGCCATACAAACAGCTTCAGTGAAATGATAGAGGCATTTTCTGACCCTGAGATCATGAACAAAACCTTGAAAGTAAAATATCTACTTTCTGACAACTCAGTGGAAAAGGGCAGTGGTTCTGGTGTAGTCAGAGACAGCTTTTGTAGCTTCTGGGAAGAGTTTTATGAACGGTGCACCCTTGGAACAACTTTGAAAGTGCCTTCTTAGGCACGATTTCAGTGCAGCTACATGGAGAGCAATTGGACAAATTCTTTTGAAAGGATTCCAAGATTACCAATACTTGCCCATCAAGTTAGCCCCACCTTTTGTAGAGGAAATGCTTTTTGGGGTAGTTCACAGTGATTTGAAGACAAGTTTTCTTCAGTGAGCTGCCAAGAGCAGGATGTCCTAAGAGAGGCTTTAGATGATTTTTCATCTGTTGATGTTGATGACCTATGACTGTAGAAAGAAGGTCTCTGCTGCTACCCTGCCACACATCTTTGAAGAGATCTCTCACAAGGAACTTGTACAAAAACCCATGTTTGTGATTGAGTGCTGGAGGGAGATCACACAGCCACAATTGCATCTGAACTTTGCAGAACTGACCAAAATGTACAGTGAACTCAAACCAACACCAAGGAAAGTGGTAGGAATACTGAACTTTCATGCAGAGATGACATAGGAGGAAGCAGTCCCTGCACCTAAAAAGATGTCAGGGAGCTTAATGAGGAAAAGCTGGGGGGGATTTTTAAGGTTTTGTACTCGCTCTGATTTGTTGCTGTCCGGTCATATCAAGGTGGAGTTTGCTGTTCAGAGCAATTTCACAAGACGGCCCACTGCCCATACATGTGGAATGGTCTGACTTCCACAGCGAATTCAGTTCCATTCTAGGGAGCAAGATCTGGATAATGGATATTTTGTAGGCAGACAAAATATCCATATAAAATATCTGCCATCCATGTGTGGTGTCAAATATTACTGCTGACTTTTTCACTCTAAAATATTGTTACACAGTTCACTACTTCCATACACAAGACACCTACACAACAGAATGTTCAAATGTATCTCAGTTACAGAAAAATGTATTAATCGGTTGTGAAAAAATGATTCAGTTTATAGAAAAAATGTATTGATCGGTTGGGATCGAACTGAGGTAACTGTTTACAGAAAAGAAATTATTGATCGGTTGTGACAAACAGGTAATCAGATTGTTTACAGAAGTATGTATAGATCTGTCAGCATCAAACAGAGATTGCTTATTGTTTACAGAAAATTTATTGATGCGTTTGCATGAAACTGAATTTTGTATTGTTCACAGAAAATGTATTGATGTGTTTGTGTCACAACTTCAGCCAGGCCTTAGTTTTTCATTTGCCTGTCTCCTGCTTTGCCACACTAACTCTCTTGTCATTTCAGACGTTGCCACTCCCTCCTGCTCTGCTGCTCTGCCCCACCTCCACTCACCTGCTCCTCATCAGCTAATCAGCCCCTCATTATATGTACCGGTCCATTTCCCTCAGTTCTTTGCCAGATCGTCTAGTGTGTTTCCCTATCTATCCAGCAACTTATCATCCTGATTCTGATCCTGTCTGTTTGTGTTTTGACCTGCCTTTTGGACTTTGGACCTTCCCTTCTGCCTGCTCCTACTGGATTTGTTTGCTGGTTTGACCTCTGCTGGTTATTAAATACTGTTTCTCCACCTGAACTGTTTGCTGTGTCGTGCTATTGGGTTCTTGCCTGCCGTCTTGTGACTTCTGACAGTTTGCATCAAACTCAAGTTTGTATTGTTCACAGAAAATGTATTGATGTGTTTGCATCAAACTCAAGTTTGTATTGTTCACAGAATAGATATTGATCTGTTGTGATCAAACCAAGGTTATTATTGTTTACAGAACATACGTGTTCATTTGTGATCAAGCAATTGTTGAAGCGTTTTGGATTTTATTCATTGTTCAAAAGTAGGCCAAAGACATTAGATTTCTTGAGGTCACTTGCAGATCTTTGCATGAGGAGATTTTATACTAAATGTTTACTTACTTGTTATTAAAAGATATGTTTGACACAATTGTGTTTTAATCATTTAGATGAAAACAGGCATCTGCTGAACATTTCACTCATGTTTCAAGTTATTATTTTAAAGCATTTCTATGTGTGATGCAACATTTTTCTCTGAACTGTAAAATAAAACCTGAATAGTAGGGAAACAAATATTAAATAATAGATAATATGTAAAGTTCAAGTACCACAATGTACTATAAGTGCAGCAGCTAAGTTTAGGTACTCAGTTCTATTCCATCACTGATGAGTGAACTAATATACTTTTTGTGCACTGTGACATCAAAAGATGTGTAAACACAAGGGAGTAGCCCAACTTGCAACCATTACACTGAAAATTAGCATAATGTTCCTTTAAGTAGTTAAAAGAAAGAAGTTTGATTTCCTGTACAGCATTGACTTTGTAGTATCATAAATCCAAGTGTTAAGGGCTAGCTGGACTATAAACCCAGATGTGGACACACAAGGGAAGCAGAGGGATGAAGTAAAACCAGTTTATTGTTTTTAAACGCTGGTCAGGGGCCGGACAGGGATGACACAGGCAGAGTCTCCCCAGGAGGCTGGATCCAGAACAGGGTTTGGTGGAGCAGGCAAGTGCAACAGGTCAGGAAGTCAAGGGCTGGAGAGCTGAGCAGAGCAGGCAACAGTCTACAAGGGATATCAAAAAGGTCAGCACAGGAACAAACGTCAGAACAATATCTACGGGCTTGATGCGCAGTACTAACGGATCAGTGGCTACGATCTAGCAGCGTGGTAGTGGCAGGGCTGAGTATAAGAAGGTTGCAGGATAACTGCAGGATTGGGTGCAGCTGTTGGTTTCTGCTCTGCTGTGTCTCCAGCACACCTGAAACACTCACACACAAAGACTGGGGACAGGACAATTAGCCCCTGGAGGTAGGAGTGGCAGAGGCAGATGTAACACCAAGTCACCTTTTATTTTACTGGTCCATTTTATCAGATTAAAATTACTAGTACCAGAGATGAATCTCAACTAATTCCCTTTGAAAAACTGCTTATTAATCTTTGGTACGATTGACATTTTAGATCTGACAGGGTAATGTGTTCAAAGAAAGTGTCCTTATGTACACACAATTTGGATACTTATTGGGAAAGATTCTGTAGGTCTGTAGCATCATACTGAGGCAGCCCCTTGTGAAGTCATGTCAAACAGTCCTAACATGGCAACACAAAAACAAAGTGAACATTGTGAAGCATTTATACACTGTAATAAAAAAAACTGTTGTTTTTACAGGAAAACGCTGGCAGCTGTGGTTACCAGGGAATTCCTGTAACAAATACGGCAGCACAGTAGATCATTTCACAGACAAAATATGCAAATCGATTTACAGTGAATAAAATCACATCTGAATCATATTAAATAACTGTTAAGTCAACAAAAATAAAATGTTGATTTCACATAACAGTGTTGTATATAAACAGACTATTTTCTGTATGTTTTACATGTAATAATTGCTTACTGTGCATCAATAAATGATCAAATTAACAGGGAAATATCAAACAAAAAACTAATTTAAACTGGTAGTACAACAGGAAAATGTTGTATCTTAAATGGAGGTGTTCTGTATATGATATATAAAATCTATGTATAATATGTTGTATTTTTATGTTTTACTAATCAATCTATTATGTAAAAATTTACTTTAAACATGCAAAGTTATATCTACTATGGCTACACCAAAAATGCAAAAATACATTGAGAAAAACAGAAGAAAACATAACTTTTGGGACATTTATTTAACAGTCATCCTCAATAGTTACAGTATAAACAGTTGGATGATTTTTTTATCCCTCAAATGTATAGTATACAACATCTGGACCTCTGATTTAACAACAACCCACACTCCCTGACACACAAACAAACACTCTCACAGAATGTTTTTATCTTGTGAGGAGGAAATGCAAGATTATTGGAGTTGAAGAATGTGCGTGTTCAGAGAGAGGACAAATTTAACACATTAGTTTGTCTATTAACCTCCACAACTCTTTTAGATAGCAAAATAAGACAAAGTACAGTGAAATGACAATCAACATTTAAGTTTTGAATTTGTATAGATAACATTTTCCAAACTTTTTGTGACAGTTGGAGATGACCCTCGGTTAACATTCTGAAGAGAGCAAAGAAACTTAACATTTTCCACTTCTGATGAACTGGCAGTGGGTTATGGTTTAACTGACCCAGATGTTCATAACATCGACTTCCATGTTTTACAACTGCCACATTTAATAAAAAAACAATACAAACCACTGATGAAAACCTACACTCAGTCATGTCTATTCAATGACATGTTCATGTTGTTGTGCATACATTTTTCTGTCAAAGTATTGCATAGCATAAGATTATAAACCAGAATTTACCAATGTTGATTATTTACTTACATTTGAAATGAACATTATGTTTGTCGAGGTTTGATGCGGTAGTGAGACCTCAGCAATACTCTGGAACTGAGTAAATAGTTTAAACAGGGTACAAGTGTAAAAATTGAACAGATATTTGAAATGACAGCAAAGCCACAAAAAACAGACCTGGCCCCTCCTGGTGTAAGGACAGTTGGTGTGCAAAATCTTTATATATGTAAAATTTAAATATGAAGTGAGGTAATAACAGAGCCGGCTCGGGTCATACTGATGGCCATCAAACACATCAACCAAGGTGGAGAAAAGATGGACAAGTCACCCACCCACTCACTTTCACAGACTCACTTACATGCTTACACACACTCATTCATTCTCTGTCACTCTCACACACACTCATTTTCTCTCACTCTCTCACAAACACTCATTTTCTCTCACTCTCTCACAAACACTCATTTTCTCTCACTCTCTCACAAACACTCATTCTCACACACACACACTCATTCTCACACACACACACACACACACACTCACACACACACTCCATACTTAGGTTTTCTGCCACTCATGATCTGAGAGTTCCTGTATCAGGGTGAGTACTCGTGGATTCACGTTGAGACACCGCTTGGAGTTTTTATTCTCCACTTTTGTTCCTTTTTCTGGATTAATGGAGAAGAAACACCTGTAGAATAAAAGGTATATTGAGCATTTTCTTCTTGTAATTCCTCACAAAAAATAAATAAATAAAAAAAATATCAGTCTTTGCTCTGGAAGACTGCTCCTGTCATTACATTACTTTGTTCCCAGAGTCCCAGGTCCAAGTCCAGGTCTGAGAAATAAGTAAGCCATGTTCACCTTTGAAGAAACTCCAGAGTTGAAGCCAGCTCAGATGGATAGTGGATGTTGAAACAGTAATAGCTCCCAAACATGAGGCACAATGCAGAAATGAAGGAGGAGATGTTTGTGTTGATGAGGTTCCGATCCAGACTCAGCATGTACCTTGTTGTAGAATAGCAGGACTGCCCTGTAAATAAATAATTGGACAGGTTACATTAATATGTGCTGCACTCACAAATTCTATAAACAGAGAAATAAAAACAAAAGAGATGAAACAGACTCACCACAGACAATAACAGTTGGTGTCAGAAGCACTTGCTCCAGCTGGACCTCTTCTGCCAGACATGTATCGTCGACATAGAAAAACATGGACTCCTCCTTCTCATCGAAGTAGCTGAGCAGAAGCAGGAGCATCTCTATTACATCATCTGAACAGCCACTCTGTGGTCCCCGCATCCTCTGAAGTCTTGCATAACTCTGGAAGAACTTCTTGTTCTTGTGGACCCACGCTGTGCTCAGGTAGTCAAGGAGCCTTTTTCCTTTTAAATCCAAATTGTGTGTGAATGTCTCTTTCAGGTCAATCCCGGTGAGTTGCTTGAAGTGGACTGACATGCCAAGCTCATCAAACAAAAATGGCCACTGCTCACTTAGGCTTTTGATACTTTTTCCCCTGTTAACATGTTGACGCTGTGTGTAAAAAGTGGACCTCATGAGACATTTTACCTCCTCTGCATTGGTATCAGTGTTTTGGAACATTGCCATGAGTTTCTCCATCTTTTGCTGCTGGCTCTCTGGAGTTTCTTCAAGGGGCAGGAATTTCACGTTCCACTGAATGCATCCGTAGGTGTCCTGCATTGCGGCTCTCTCTTCCAATGGGATCTCGTCTGTGTTATCCGAGTCGGTCTGATGTTTTCTTTTCCTTATTTTAGGTGTTGAACTGCGTCTCACATTTTCAGTTCTGTTTTGCAATTGTTTGACCAGGGAATGGTAGCCTGTTCCAATGATATCCCCCTCTATTACATCTTGTAGAGATCTAGGATATTTTGCCACCATTTTTTTGCAACATCAGTTGAATGCTTCTTACCTACATGAGGGCATTTCTTTATCATCTCAGTCACAACAATCTGGACCATTTGCCTCCTCAGTTTTGGGCTTGGCCTTTTTCCCCTCTCCAAAGAATGCATCAATTCCTCAGGAAATTTATTCCATGGGATTTCAAAGTTGTCTTCCCACTGTGTGTCAAGTCTTGGGCTGGAGGATGAGGAGGTTGATGATGAACTTCGGGGTGAAACAGAGGATGACAGTAATTGGGTAGGTGAGGCTTCCACAGATGACAGTGAGCTGTTCTCAGGAGTTTGGTCTTTAAATGACAAAAAAAAAAAACAAGATTATGATTAACAGTACAATATTACACATGTCATGTTTTTGATTTTGGACAGTTGTGTGTTTTTAACTTACATTTCTGTTTCCAAACAGAAAGAAGCTTTCTGGCTTGTACAGGTCTTAACGCAGTCATCAGATCAGCCTCTGTTACAAAGCGTAGATCATCATACGTCTCTACTCCAATGGACTGCAAGTGCCCTTCTAGGATGTTTTTGTTTACTGCTGTAAGTTCTGGTAGGACTTCCATGATGGCAACATCTAGGAAGGTTTGCTTTGAGTCACTCATATTTGCACTGAAGAAGAAATGCAGAACAGAAAAAATATACAGTACACACACTTAACAGAGCAGGGCCATGCATCAAGTAACACTTATATTAATGTCAAAATATTTACAGTGAGAAGTAAGTGAGCTTTATTTGGGCTTCACTTTTCCACAATACTGTGTTTTAGTGGAATGACTTGGTATCCACCAAGAATGTACAATACCAAAGGATAGAAATTGGGCAGGTCATCAATGTTGATACACTGTAACCCAAGACTGTCCTTTGTCACAGAATACAGATGGTATTCTGAGAAGAAGATGCCTTTGTGGATATCCATCAAAACATACACAGATGTGTCATTTTGAATCAAGATGAAGAGAAGTTCACCAAACTCCATATACTCATCATTTCTGTACACAAGAAACTGTCCTTTTTTATATACAGTGCCCGGTAACACTTTATAATAACTATCCGTTATAACTAGTTAATAGAT
>JAATJX010004985.1:174-13678 GCA_028641955.1 Protonibea diacanthus | reverse complement strand
TTTTACAGGCAAATGTTTGACCTGATGATAACAGAGGGGGAAGGTATCTTGATTTGGGGAGGAGACTTAAATCTCCGACTAAACCCACAACTTGACTGTTCAGCAAGTGGGATACAAAAGTCCGCAATTGGCAAGAAGTTCAGAGGGCTATTGGCAGAGTTGGGAGGAATTGATGTATGGAGAGAATTAAATCCTAAAGGAAGAGATTACACATTTTTCTCGTCACCCCACTCAACATATTCAAGAATAGATTATTTTTTTATGTATAAGAAGGACAGTTACAGGATTGAAAAATGTGAAATGGGAATAAGGGACCTATCAGACCATAGTCCAATATATATGACTTTAGTTATGTCAAGAGAAACAAAAGCAACACTATGGAGGTTGAACATAAATGTTTTGAAAGGACAAATGAAGGAGGAATATGTTAAAGAAATTCAGACATATGTAAGGGAGAATGATAACGGTGAGGTGTCTCCATCTGTGCTGTGGGATGCGTGTAAAGCGGTAATTAGAGGGAAACTGATAGCTAAATCAGCATATTTGAAAAGGCAAAAACAGGACAGACTTAATAAACTAGAAACAGAGCTAAAGAAACTAGAAGAACAACAAAAAAAGAGAGTAGATGAGAAAATAAACCTAGTAATCAAAAAGATTAAAACAGAGATAAATGACATCCTAGCACAGGAGACTCAAAAAAAGTTGATGTACTTGAAACAGAGATATTATGAAGCAGGAAGTAAATCTACAAAGCTGCTGGCCTATAAATTAAAAAAGCAAATGGCAATTAATAATATATATAAAATAAGGGATTCTTGTAATAATTTGACGAAATATAAGACAGAAGAGATACATAAATGCTTTGAAAGGTATTATAAAGATCTCTACTCTCAACCAGACATAGATAACAAGAATCGGATAACCTCACTGTTGGATTCTTTAAATTTGCTAAGGGTAACCGACGACCATAACTCAGTCCTGACTAAAGAAATCTCGACAGAAGAAATCAACTCAGCAATCTCAAGGTTGAAGACAAATAAGGCACCAGGCACGGATGGATACACGTCGGAATTTTACAAGATACTTCGGGAACCATTGATTCCCATGCTAAAAAATACATTTAACTGGGTGCTAAAAAAGGGAGAAATCCCGAACTCCTGGAGGGAAGCCTTCATTTCAGTTATTCCAAAAGAAGGAAAAGACAAATTGGAATGCTCTAATTATAGACCAGTGAGCGTTCTTAATCAAGATTACAGGCTTTTTACCGCCATCCTAGCCCGACGTTTAGAAACAATTTTGCCAGATATAATTCATCAAGACCAGACTGGATTTATAAAACATAGACAGACACAGGACAATATCCGGCGGACATTACATGTAATGCAAAACATCATTAAAAAAAGATTAGAAGCAATAATAGTGGGATTAGATGCAGAAAAGGCATTTGATTCGGTCAGGTGGGATTTTCTGTATATGGTGCTGGAACGATTTGGTTTTCATGAAATATTTGTCAAAACTATTCAATCTCTGTATAACAAACCCACAGCTAGGATCAAGATCAATGGGAGTCTCTCAAACTCTTTCATACTAGAACGCGGATGTCGTCAAGGCTGCTCAATTAGCCCTCTCCTCTTTGCAATCTATTTGGAACCTCTGAGCCAATGGATAAAACAAAATGAAGATATAAAAGGTATAGACATAGAGGGGGATGAACAGAAAATAGCATTATTTGCAGATGATGTATTAATATACTTAGCGCAACCCACGGAATCTCTTCCAGCACTCATGTCAATTCTTGAGGACTTTGGCTTATTATCCGGCTATAAATTGAATGTGAAAAAGACGCAGGTCCTCACATTCAATTATGTTCCAGACCAAACTATTAGAGAACGTTTCAAATTAAATTGGGATTCAAAATCCATGAAATATTTGGGAGTGATTCTACCTCAAGACTTAGGTCAGCTGAAATCCATAAACTATGATTCATTAATTTCAAGAATAAAATCAGATATTACAAGATGGAACTTAGTCCCATTCACAAGGTTAGTTTCAAGGGTAGAGGCGATTAAAATGAACGTTCTCCCAAGGTTACTGTATTAATTCCAAACTCTGCCAGTAAAAGTAACAGACAAGGATTTTTTTGAATGGGATAAATTTATCTCTCGCTACATTTGGCAAGGGAAAAGACCTCGGATAAGATATAGAACTCTTCAGCTTCCCAGAGTTAAAGGTGGATTAGCGCTGCCCTGTCTTAAGAGCTATTATCAGGCCGCACAACTAAAAACTATGTGGACCTTATGTAACCCTGCCTACAGGGCGAGATGGAAAGACATTGAAGGCCACACATCCAGTATTCCAATACAAGCTATAATAAATGATAGAAAACTGAGAAATCATCTTAATGAGGAACTAAATCCATGGTTGGGTTTATCTCTTAATATTTGGTTTGAGATTATATCAAAGAATAGCTTGACAGAGCAGAGTAGGTTTCTGCGTTGGATTGCACATGATTCGGATTTTACGCCGAATACATTAGATGGGAGCTTCGGTAGATGGGGCAGGGGACCAACAATATTTTGGGAGCTTTTTAAGAAGAAGACAATTAAAAGCTTTCAAGATCTAAAAATTCAGTTTGGCTTAAAAAACCAGGATTTGTACAGATATTTACAGATGCGGCATTATATGGAGAAGACTATAAAAAAGTCTAGTTTAGATGGGGTAGAGTCAGGAATTATTAAAATATTTACTCTAGCATATGAATCAGACTTGGGCAAGAAATTAGTCTCAAAATTGTATAAAGAAGTGGAGAATTTAAAAAGATATAATACATTATATATAAAAGAAAAGTGGGAGAAGGAGGGGGGACAGAGGTTATCAGAGGAGGAGTGGGAAGAGATCAGTGAACAGCAATGGAAGACAACATGTTCCCTCTCATGGAGAGAATATGGTTGGAAAAATATAGTCAGATATTTTATTACACCAGCACAACAGAAATCTCGTGATACAAGATGTTGGAGACTATGCGGAGAAGATAGGGCCAATCATTACCATATCTTCTGGGAGTGCACCTCTGTCATACCTTATTGGCAAGAGTTAAAGAAAAGCATGGAGAAAATTTTGAAAGTGGAACTTCCATTTACATTTGTGGGTTTGTACTTGGGAAAAGGGAACTAGAAAATAATGAATTCAGGGGATAAATATTTACTCAGGATAATGTTAGTGGCGGGTAAAAAAGCCATCACCAGGAAGTGGCTGAAAACAGAGGCACCTAAAATTGAGGATTGGGTTGAAGTGATGCATAATATTTTTATAATGGAAAAGTTGACTTTCTCAGTTAGAATAGAATCAGACAAATTCAAGACCTTATGGAATAACTGGGTGGATTTTGTAACACCATTTAGGACAGACTTTATCTGGTAAAAACAATGGATCTGACCCCCTTGGTTCTGGCTACACAGTTTAAATGTTTAATGTTTGAAGATTGTGTTCGGCATTTTCCTTCATCAGGAGTGAGAGGTCTCTACATGGGGGGAATGAGAATGTGGACAATAGGGAAGAATGTACCCATAGGTAGTATACTGTTTTTTGTGTTATATTGTGAAGTTTAGTCTATAGGTATATGAGCCCTGATGTGAAGTATTTGTATGATTTACATACATGGAAAACATATATATGAGATGGTGAATGTAAATGGAACAATGCTGAATGGAATCAATAAAAAGTTAATGACAAAAAAAAAAAAAAAAAACTTACCTGGTGTGTGGAAATTCACCTGCCACAACGTACCTGTCCGCTTCCGGGGGAGAAACAGGGCTTAATTATTAGGGGTGTCAAATTATCAAATCAAATCAAATCAAATCAGATTTTATTTATATAGCCCAAAGTCAGCCCTTTACAATCTGTACAGGGAGTGACACCCTCTGTCCTTAGACCCTCGGTTCGAGTGAGGAAAAACTTGCCCACCAAAAAACCCTTTTAACAGGGAAAAAAGGTGGAAGAAACCTCAGGAAGAGCCACAGAGGAGGGATCCCTCTCCCAGGACGGACAGATGTGCAATAGAGGAGAGAGAGAGAGAGAGAGAGAGGAGAGAGAGAGAGAGAGAGAGAGAGGGGGTTTTCAGTAAAGGGAGATGTGACTGCATCTTCAACCATTACCGTGCCTGGCTAGGCATAACCCAGAAAGAGACAGGCAGGGGGGTGGGGGGGAGTCCCCCGGCAGTCTAGTCCTATGGCAGCATAACTAAGGGATGACCTGAGTCAGCCCTAACTATAAGCGCTTTCAAAAAGGAAAGTCTTAAGTCTACTCTTGAAAGTGTTGACTGTGTCTCCCTCCCGAACCCAGAATGGTAGTTTGTTCCACAGAAGAGGAGCTTGATAGCTGAAAGCTCTGGCTCCCAATCTACTTTTGGAAACTATAGGAACCAAAAGAGACCCAACATTCTGAGAGCGCAGTGGTCTAGAGGGGTAGTAAGGTACTATGAGTTCTTTTAGATACGATGGTGCCTGGCCATGAAGAGCTTTGTAAGGAGAAGAATTTTAAATTCTATTCTAGACTTAACAGGTAGCCAGTGCAAGGAAGCCAAAATGGGAGAGATGTGATCTCTGATCTTGGTTCCTGTCAGAACACGTGCAGCAGCATTCTGAATTAGCTGCAAAGACCTAAGAGACTTATTTGAGCAGCCTGATAACAAAGAGTTACAATAGTCCAGCCTAGAAGTAACAAATGCATGGACTAGTTTTTCTGCATCCGCTTGAGACACGATGCGTCTGATTTTGGCAATGTTGCGTAAGTGGAAGAATGCAGTTGTAACCCTTTCTCCAGGTTATTATAACTAATAGCTAATTTGATGATATTTATAAATAGAAGTTGGACCAATATCAGAAACCCTAAATGCGACTTCACGGAACCCAAAAAGTTATAAAAGGTTAGCAAAGAACACACAACGCACAAAATGGGTGAGTTTGAGAGAAATATATTATACAAAAATAAAAAACATTATACATTCCCCTGCCTATCTAAAGCAAACTTCCCTGAATGCACAGAGTGCATGTATCAAGATGGGCTAAAATAAATGATTTCAACCAAAGGGTGTCTTCATGAAAAGTTTCCTCAATACCAGAGTTAAAAAGAAAAATAAAGTTGCTCTTTGGGTCCAGAGAGATTTTGGTGTATGTTGTGGTTCTTCAAAAGTAGTGTGATTTCTCTTCACTGGGTGGGATTTGTGTGTGATGTATCTGTATTCGAATGAGAAATGGATGATATTGGTTCCGAAGATGCCACGGCACAGCCACACCAGAGCTCTTGGTCCGTTCACTCTCACGTCTTCTGTTGGCTAGCCACTGACGCCAAAGGTCAGATTCAGATGATCTCTCTCTAAAAACCAATCGGTTATCTTGAGAACTCATAGGAGTCAAGCGGCTCGACTTCTGTCTCTCCACAGCTTTCAACCAGTATTCTTGAGACGCGTCTCCCACGGAAGAAAGGAAGACGAAGTGCTTTCTAGAATATTCTGACATTCATTCGACCGTTTCATTCATACGCCACCTTCTGGCGAAGTGCGAGTGCACTTTAGTAACCTGATGCCGGATTTACACTCTCTGGCTTTCAATCTGCGATCCTGTGTAGCAATGTTCAATCGGTAGTCATCACTGGAGATAACAGAACAGAGAGATGGGCTGATACTCACTGTGATATTAGTTCCCAAGCGGTAGTCAGCCATACTTGGAAGAAGTGACTTCACCACCTTGACTAAGGGGTTCCCAGTTCAGTGTAGTCAAGCCGCCCTAAACACGGCTGGCGTTTCCTCTCAGAATCTCTGATCTGGTTAACAGCATCTGCTTGTTCCTCTGTTTCCTGTCTCCTGCTTCTCTTCATTTTGAAGAGGAGACATTTGCCTCACCACATTCTGGCATGTTGGAGAGAGGGACTGGAAGTTGTTCAGGATTGTTTTCATCACAGCAAGTCTTTCAGAAAGTGTCATTATCAGATAAGTTCGTCTCTCTTTCCAGATTCATTTCCAGGTAGGTTTTCTCTTCACAGGTTCATTTTCCAGGTAAGTTCAGGTTAGGTGTTACTGGGTTGACTGGAGTAACATCAGGCTAGGCTATTTGCACCCAGCTGGAACATGGAAGTCAATCATCACCGTGTTGAGGTTTGTCATCTGATTCTGCTTTAGAATGGCTTGGACCATGGCGTCTTGGAACATCTTGCGAGAGACAATACATCTGAATTACCTCTGGAACTGGTTCTTTTTGGGTGCCCTGGGTGACAGGAATGAAGTCATCCTCATCTGAGGACTGATCAGTTTCTTTTTGGATCACTGCGAGTGTATTGTGGCGTGTCTTGGCTCTGGTAGTTTGGGTTGTGCTGCACACTCTTACATGTTGTTACATGGAGGAACACATGTGGGAGCAGGAATCTCTACGATACAGTCATGTCTGCATAGAGCGCTACTCAATCTCTGTAGTTTTACTGTATAGGCCAGAAGTCTCAACTCCTCACTACTACATGAACGAGTGGACTCCCCATTTATCAGCGGGCTTATGCTTTCACGAATAAACGTTCTGACAAGTACTCTGTCTCAATGTCCAGAGCAGAAACGGTCTGCGGCAGCCGAACCTTGTTTGTTCTTTCGAGCTACTTTGCTCCTTGTGGCTGTTTTGCAGCTTCTCACTGAGATGGAATTTGAGGTGCTATACAGAGTGTGACTACTGTTGCTCTTCTTTGACAGGTAAGCCCCGAATGCAGGTCGACCGGCAGAGCCCGTGGCTGGCGTCAGATGTTAGCTCATATGGATGTTGAACCAGTCACTGTTTCTGGTACAATTATGCGCATGGACAAGGCTACGAGGTTCTTCAATGTGATATCCACACTGGTTTCCAGAGTGCCAAGCATGTCTAACTGGGAGTCTCTGGGATCAAAAGCGTTCCACTGGGTTGCCCCTTGGGTGAGTGAGGTTGTCCGATTTTTCTGTATGCTAACTTCACACAGTTCTTTGATTAGCACGTGATAAAATCGGACCTTGGTGGCGCTGTGCAGTTTCTCTGGGATACCATATTGGGCGATGGTGTCCCATAAGCACTTACGTAACTGTTTGACCCTTTTAAGTTTGGTGGAATAGTGTCGCGTATTTGTGAAGTGATCTGTGATCACGAGGAATGTCCTTTTAATGTTACTTCTATCCGGTTTCAATGGACAAGAAATCCATGCAGACCAGTTCAAGCGGTCGGAGTTGTCATGATGTTCCTAAGTGCTGCCCTCTCAGGTAGGTTTTCCTGAGAACACGCCTGTTACATCTTGACTTTCTTTTCAATGTCAGAGGCCATCCTCGGCCAGTAGAATCTGGCTCTGACCAAGTCCAGCGTGCGGTCTTTTCCCATATGACCCATGTTGTCATGGAGGCTCGTTAAGACCGTCTCCAGGGGACCTCAGGTAAAGACTAGCTGGTACTGGGTTTGGCCTTCTTCTTGGCGTTTCTATAGAAGATGTTGTTCATGAGGTTAGCCTGTTCAGCTCTCTCAATAACAACAGAGGTAGGTCTGGAGCTCAGTTCTTACAGCAGGCGGTGGTTTCTCGCCATGCTCAATCTGGGAGATGACATGTTTAATGCACTGGTCAGCTCTCTGTTTGTCTCTGAAGATCTGCTTCTGATAGGTGAGGATGATGGGAAACCCTCCCAGCTCATCTTCCTGCTCCAAAGCTGTCCAGGTACAGCATCTCCAGAGATAACAAGACTCTCGTGAGAGATCCATATCAGTGCCCGCATTCCATCGTTGGCACAATAGACAAGTTGTCACCATGTCTAAGTAAGCGCGAGCGACCCCTGATCCACAGCCCCAATGTTATCTGGATCTGATGATAGATGGTGTTGTGTGAACTGGCAGATCCTGTCCCACTTTCTTTTTTGAAAGGAATTGCGTCTACAGGTTGCTGCGCCAGGGACGTCGGGATAGTGCATCAACGTCTCCATTCTGCTAGGAAGCGGTACTGGAGCTTAAAGGAGGAGAAGGTAGAAGGCAACTAACCACCTGTAGCTGGTTGCATCGAGTTTGGCTGAGGTAAGTATGTAGGTAAGAGGGTTGCTGTCAGTGACTACTGTGAACTGATTGCCATGAGGTATCCTTTGAATTTCTCTGTTACAGACCATTTCAGTGCTAAACTCAAGCTTGTGGGCTGGATATTGGGACTCACTCTGCGATAATCCCCTGCTTTGCGTGAGCAATGATACGCCAGCACAATCCCTCCCTACTCTTGATATAAGGCAGCTCTCGAGGCGATTGGTACCCCCATCGTGTGAAGGAAGGATGTGAAGTGCAGAGATTTACCAAGGCCAGAGCTTTGGGGACGTTGTCAACTTGCTGATTATCATCTCAAATGCCTGTTGGCAGCGAGTCAACCCCGGTTCAGAAATGGTTCTTTGAGGTGGTAATATTGGCCCTCCTTTCTTAGTTTTGAATGCTTCCTTAGAGTGGGTATGAATGTCAAGTAGTTCAGAGTTTCATTATACACTGAATAGCCTTTAATAAACTTCTATAATACCCACAGAATCTGAGGAAAGCTTTCAACTCTTTTACAGATGCTGAAGAGGGACTGCCAGGTCTTCAATTGCTGCACAATCTTTTCTGGATAAGTCTCCCTCTCCTGTTCTGAACTACACATGTCCCAGAGAGTACCGGACTGAGACTGAAAAAAGTTTACATTTTCTGGGGACGGCTTGAGCCCATACTCCTTCAGGCGGTTGAGAACAACGGTGGTCACAGCTGTGATCTTCAAAGTCTTTGAAGACTATCAAGTCGTCCAAATGACAACTTCCTTCAGTTCATGTCACTCCCATGCATTTTCCATCAGTCTCTGGAAGGTACTCGGAGCATTTGTCACTCCCTGAGGCATGTGATTAAACTCCCAGAAACCAAGTGGGCACACGAAGGCAGTCTTTGGGTTGTCCAACCTCGTCAGCTTTCGATCTGATAGTAGCCAGACTTTTAGATGGGGGCTACAAACTCACTGGAACCGGAGAAGTGCTGTGAAGGTGTCATCATCCTTGAAGTGCATGAGCATCTTTTCACCGTTTGCAGTTCAGTTCCTGTGAATCAATACAGGGGCTGGCCATTCTTCTTCCTGACTACAACGATTGGGGAGGAGAATGGAGACTCACTTTCGAAGATGCTTTCCAGCATCCAAGAAGCTCTTGAAGATGTTGACGAACAGCTTCTGCGTTGTGTGGAGTGTATGTCGGCGAGCTCTGTGAGTTTGAATGGTGTTTCATCAGACAGTTTGATGTGATGCTTGACTTTGTCTGTCCTTCAAAGTCGAGTGTGGATTCTGGGGCGAACCCCTCAGGCATACTGTTCAATTTCCGAGTAATTCTGTCTTTCATTCTGGAGGATCGGGGACTCACCGAGGAATGGGGAGCTAGGTCTGTTGCCTTGGGCGTTCTGGATTTCAGCTGAAGCAGTCACACTCTGTTTGTGAGACAGAATGAGTCTGAATTGCACTGAGCTCAGCAATCACACCCTTAGCTGGAATAATAATGTCATTTCTGTCTCATTTGAGACTACAACTGGTGAATTTTGCCTGGCTGTCTGCCAGTAGATCAACGAGACGGGGCTTCACTGGCAACCCTCGGAGCAAGGATGATGAAGGGTGTCTCCACAGTGACAGACCTCTCTGTGTGAACTCTTTTGACTGATGCCATTCCCTCCCAGAACAACTGTTCCTCAGCGCAAGAATGACCTTCTGTCTCTGCCTTGCATCCTCACCAGTCCAATATTGCACTGTCATGACTTTTGCTCCTGTCGCAGCTGAAATACTCTTAGCACTGTTCTAGCCGTTCAGGACAGGTTAAGTAGTTGCTGAGCACTACTCTCTACTGCCTTACCATACACTACATCAAGTGTAGTTGTACAATCAGTATCTAGTACCCTGAAGTACCACTGTCTGCAAGGATGCTTAAGGCCAATGTTGGGGACTTCCTTATTCAGCTCAACGAACGCATGTTTTGGGAAGGTGATTGTGACTTCTGTGCTAATAGTGAGCACCAGGTTGACCATTTTGCCCCTTCAACGATCCAGCAGATGGTTCCGATCTGTTAGTAGACAAGTATTTATCTGTAAAAGTCTTCAGCAGCTTTACTTATTTTACTATGACCACAATATTGGGTGACTCTGTTATTTTATGAGTAATGCATTGCCTGTCTCTAAATTTATCATTTCTGGATGTATTTTCATTGTTGTTAGAGTGTTGTTTTAGTGTATATGTTGATGTTTAGCTACTCAATTTATATTGATACTATCTAATCAACATTAATGCCAGTAAATGTTCTTTAGCCTCCCAGAGAGGCGCTGCTTTTCTCTCAACTGATCTTTTTTTCGTTGTTGCAGCGTGGGGTTTGGATTGTTACTGCAGACTGAGGAGATGTGACCGTCCTCGCCACACTTGAAACAATACCAAGGTCTTGGTTGGGTGCTTGTCTTTGAGTTGGTAGGTTTCCAACGGTGTTCTAGAGGTCAGAAGTTTAGATTCACAGCCCACCTGATGGATGCTCAGTGATTATCGGTCTTTGGAGCGCTGTGGTTTCTGTGGAACATCAGCGTGGTGAGCTGGCTCTGCAAGAGAGCGCCACCTGCTGTTTAAGCTCTGATCAATGGGTCGGGCTCGGGCTGAACCCTGTGTTGACACAGCGCCGGGCACTTTCTTGATTTGCCGCGCCGCTGCGGTGAGCCAAGATGGCACTTCATGCGTGTGGCTGGCTGCTGCCCTATCCTCTTCGATGCGGGATAATAACGAACTCCTGAAAATGCTGAGGTGACTTTTCTTCTCTTGAGGGTTGAGGTCAGGAAAACGATGTTGTCCAACGCCAGCGACCAAAAACCTATTGGTCATCTATCGCGGCAACAGCTCCTCTCCAACAGGTTCAGTGTAGTGACGGGTGCAGTCTTTTAGCCTGGATCTTGAATAATCATCATTGGTAGCTCGCCGCCATCCTCCAGCAGTTCCAAAGGCTGCGTCAGCAGTTGGTAGGTTTCAGGGTAGCTCAGGGCTTGAGTCTTTTGACGATATCTGCTGCAGAAATGACTTTCAAAGATTTTCCAGTGATTTCTGAAGATCAGACATGGTGGTCTTTCTCAAGTTCAACATGTGACATGCATGTGTCCTGGTCTGTTTCACTGTTGGGTCTGGGGATCTTGCCTGAAAATGGAAACCAGGCTTGATGGGGAGAGAGATTGTGAATGCGTTTAATTCATCTCTCTCTAATGTGCTCAACAATGACCTTTTAATTTCAGGTGGATTCAGGTTGCTAACCACTGGGTAGGCCATTCACATCCAGCTGATGGGCGGTTCCAGCGCCACTTACATGAATGAACTTTACCTGAGGAGAACAGGAGACGGCCTGGGGGTGGGGGTTCAAATGTGTCAAAGAGGCGTGTTGAGCTGGTTGAAAACATCAAACTCATTATCACCACTATCACGTCAGTCTCCAATTGTCTCACTGATCTCGACATCATGTCTTTCATCACCTCTTCAAAGCTACTCACTTAGTTTTGCTAACTTCTTTATTTCATCAAGGAGACCAAGCTTTGGTAACACTGCCATGCTTTGCTGGTGTACACACTTGCCAATGCTTGAACATGGTATTTACATCTGGGTTGTTTTTAAGTTCATGTGTGTACAGGGCAGAAGAGGGCTGAAGCTGTGTGGCCCATCTTGGTCACTCAGCCAATCAGGTTTTATAAAACTCTGAGTTAGTGTCAGTAACTAAGGATAAAGTCTTATGGAGCCATACTTCTTAAGAAGTCTATAGTCTCCTCATCTTCACAGTGATTCGCAAACACTCTCATTACTGCATTAGGGACTTTTGATACCTGAGCTCTCGTTGTGAACTCCATCTGTGAAATAATTTACAAGGCAGATAACAAACTTACATAAAATGGTTTCACACATGTAATGTGGTTCACTGCTAACACAATACCCAGGCTCCTGGCTGGCTCAGCCACTTGTACTTTCTCCAGGTTGTGCTAATAGCGCTAATTTGATGAGCTATAAATAGAAGTTGGACCAATATCAGAAACCCCTAGGTACATTTACAGAGCTAAAGATTATAAAAAGGTTAGCAAAGAACACACAACACAAAACAGGTGAGTTTGAGAAATATATTATACAAAAATAAAAAAAACATTCTCTGCATTCCCTGCTATCTAAAAACTAAACTGAATGCATGAAACATATCAAATAGACCCCAAAATAAATAATTCAACCAAGGGTGTCTCTTTATATGAGTTATATAATGAGTTCAAGAAAAATAAAGTTGCTATCTTTGGAGTCTTAAAAGAGATTTTGGTGTATGTGTCACAGTTCTTGAAATAGTATGTTCTCTTCACTACCGGGTAGAGTTTATGTGATCTTATCTGCTGTTGAATGAAGAGTAGGATGATGATGGTTCGAAGATGCCACGGCCCAGCCACACAGGCTCTTGATGTTCACTCTCACGTCTTCCTGTTGGCTCGCCACTGACATAAGGTCAGATTTAAAGTGATCTAAAACCAATGGTTATCTTGAGGAGGCTTCACTTGGGATGTGACCAAACTCTGTCTCTCACAGCTTTCAACCAGTGATGCTTAGAACTAGCGTCTCCACCCGGAAGAAAGGAAGACCTTTCACCAGGAGGAATATTCCTACGCCACCTTCTGGCGAAGTCGGGGATTGCACTTTAGTAACCTGGTACGGGTTACACAGTCCTTGAAATTTGTTTTATGTGCACGTTAAAGGACAAATCCTGATCAAAAACAACTCCAAGATTCTTTACGGTGGAGCTGGAAGCCAGAGTGATCCCATCTAAGGTAACCAAGTCTCCGGGAAGAGAGTTTCTGAGGTGTTTAGGTCCAATTACAAGAACTTCAGTTTTGTCTGAATTCAGCATCAGAAAATTGTAGGTCATCCAACTTTTTATATCCTTAAGGCATGCTTGGAGTTTAGTTAATGGGTTGGTTTCATCAGGCTTGATTGACAAATATAATTGGGTGTCATCAGCATAACAATGAAAATTAATGGAGTGATTCCTAATAATGTTCCCTAGAGGAAGCATATATAAACTGAATAGAAGTGGTCCTAGTACAGAACCTTGTGGAACGCCGTGACAAACTTTGGTGTGCACAGAGGATTCATCATTGACATGAACAAACTGAGATCGATCTAAGAAATATGACTTAAACCAGCTTAGGGCAGTTCCTTTGATACCAACTTGATGCTCCAGTCTATGTAAAACAATTTGATGGTCAATGGTGTCAAATGCGGCACTAAGATCTAACAGGACAAGTACAGAGATGAGTCCTTTGTCTGATGCCATTAGGAGGTCATTTGTGACTTTGACTAGTGCGGTCTCCGTGCTATGAGGCACTCTAAATCCTGACTGAAAATCCTCAAATAAACTGTTCTTATGGAGAGAGTCACACAGCTGATTGGCTACAGCTTTCTCAAGTATCTTAGAGAGAAATGGAAGGTTTGATAT
>JAATJX010004984.1:0-14886 GCA_028641955.1 Protonibea diacanthus | reverse complement strand
TCTTCTGCCAAGTTCCTTCTAACCTGGATGAAGTGTTGTCCTGGAGATGGAGTATACTGCCGCTCCCAATCGCTGTCACCATCGCCATTGTCACTGTCGCCAGTATCATCATCTTTTGCATCTATTCTCTCCAAAGTCTGTTTCCCTCTCCTCTCAGCTCTGGCCAATATCTTCTTCACTGCAGGATCCTCCCATTGGCCTAGTGTCATCATCACTGTCATACTCCTCTCTCCTGGAGATAGCTTTCCTTGGTCCAGGTTCCTTTGCTTTCTTTTTTACCATCCCTGGCTTCTTGGGCTTGGCGTAAGGACGCATCACTATGGTTGTTGTAGCTTTCCCTTCTTCAACCACTCGTCTCTCATCATCTTCAATATAGTATGCACCATCATGACTCAGAACTGGAAGTTGGGGATAAATATCTGCTGGTTTGATTTCAACTTTCTTCTCATAAGGTGGGGGGTCCTTGACTGGTGGTGGCAGCATCGCTGGTGACTGATGTGAAAAAGGTGTGCTGATCTCTGCCATTAGTTTCCCTGCTTTCTTCAAATTCTCTTCTATTCTTATTGGAACTTTCTCCCTTTCCTTAAGCAGCCTCTGTCCCTCACGACTGAACAACTCTAAAATCCCTAGTTCAAACTGGCTCTTTTCCTTCCTCCTTTCACCTTTCTTCCCTTTTTTCTGGTCTGCTTTGTAAATAGACACAAGCATCTGCATTGTTTTAAGCACATCTGGGTTAAGTGTCCCCTCCCGCAGCCATGGTTGATCAATCTCAGACCATCGCTTATGCCATTTCTGGGATATCTTTGCAATACCTTTAACAAGTGGATTGTTTCTCTGTACTATATCCACAGGTATGGTCACCTTTTGAATGTTAGTATTCTTTTTCGGCATCTTTGCAATGAATTAATTGTAATAACCAATAGTACTTATATTATTAGTATTATTTATTTATCGTGTACTCTAATTTAATATGTTACTGCGATCAATTAAGAATAAGCTGCAAAGGTTGCCAACCTCAGATACCACTCACAGAACAACAACAGCCCTGCCACACAATTCAAATAGACTAATCCAAAATCCCAAAATTATATTAAATTACTTAAAGGAAAGAAGGCCCCAAATTCAGATATCAGCACTTCAACAACTCATGAGCTTGCATAACAATGTATCCACATAGTCACCTTAAATGAATTTAAATAGTCAATTTCATGATCTATGTATGGTTCAATCTCTAGTATCTTTCCACCTATAAACCAATGGCTGTAACAACTACAGTCACCTATCAAATCAATAAATCTTCAACCCTAATCAATCCTAATCATCAAAAATCACACAATAAAACAATACACTGCGTATTCACATATGATCAATCTGTTGCCAAGTTCTCATCCCTATGACCAATTTTCAACATATGGTGCAAGCATGCGTTTCATGGCATTTGTGTGCGCGTATACCAATATGTCTCATATATGTGTTCGTGGATTCTCGTGCAAATAAGGATAAAACAAAAATAAACAAAAATTCAATGCCTTTGTAAATTCAACATTGCCTAGTAAGTAATTATTTATATCAACTAAATTAACCCTATCTGTTTGAAAAGACAGGTATTACATATATAATCATCATGTATGTTATACTATAAATCAATTTCCTTTTTAAACATGCCTGTGTATACATTCAAGCTACAATCAGTCATCTTAACACAGGAACACCTTTAATTCATCCCTCCATTCATACTCAAGCATTTCCTTATGCTTATTAACTTGCAATCATCAAGCAATTCTTTATGCTTTTTGATGCACATTCATTCTCTAGCACTTCTTATGCTTTTTAATTTCCCCCCATTCACTTTTGTCCACTGCCATTGTACTAACCAATCACACACACTTCACTGTCCTTCTAACAATACAATGACGGTACACTACTTAACGCCTAGCCTTTTGAATTCTTGTGCCTGCCGAAGTCGGTCTGTGGACGCTTGGGAAGAAAAGAGCCGCAACTCGTCTTGACTTGAATAATTAGGACTTTATTCAAAGAAACAAGCGAATCTGAGATGCATCTCTTTGAATCTTCATGCCGAATGGTCCGAATCCAATTACGAATTCCCTCTCTTCTCCTGGGCTAGGTCTTATATTCACAAACTCATGAATAAACATTCTGTCCTTTTAAGAAATCAACCTCTGTCATTATCTTCCCTACTTGACCATCTGTTTTCTTATCAAGACAGATCATAAATACCATAGAATGTTCATTCCCGCACATCATCTACCTAAAGGGTCGATCGTAAATACGACAGTGTTTATTTGGTCCTGCAGCGTGAGATTGTAAATGCTAACAAATGGTTAGGCTTCACGGAGAGAGGGGTCATTGCACAAATGGTTAGGCTCTTACAAATATGCACTTTCACCTTAGGAGAGACAACATAATACTATAGATGGCTAAAAATATACTACACCTGTCTTTCTAATTCTTGTGCCTGTGTGTGTCTCTGTCTTGGTGATTGTTTGCCTGGGTGCCTGTCTGCGCCTCTGTCTTGGTGATTGTTTGCCTGGGTGCCTGTCTGTGTCTCTGTCTTGGTGATTGTTTGTCTGTGTGCCTGTCTCTGTCTCTTTCTTGGTGATTGTTTGCCTGGGTGCCCGTCTGTGTCCCTGTCTTGGTGATTGTTTGCCTGGGAGCCTGTCGATGTCTCTGTCTTGGTGATTGTTTCCCTGGGTGCCTGTCTGTTTCTCTGCCTTGGTGATTGTTTGCCTGGGTGCCTGTCTGTCTCTCTGTCTTGGTGATTGTTTGTCTGCGTCTCTGTCTTGGTGATTGTTTACCTGCGTACCTGTCGATGTCTCTGTCTTGGTGATTGTTTGCCTGGGTGCCTGTCTGTGTCTCTGTTTTTCTGATTCTTTGCCTGAGTGCCTGTGTGTGTCTCTGTCTGCCTGGGTGCCTGTCTGCGTCTCTGTCTTAGTGATTGTTTCCCTGGGTGACTGTCTGTGTCTCAGTAATTGTTTGCCTGTGTGCCTGTCTGTGTCGCTGACTTGGTGATTGTTTGCTTGACTACTTGTCTGTGTCTCTGTCTTGGTGATTGTTTGCCTGGGTGCCTGTCTGTCTCTCTGTCTTGGTGATTGTTTGCCGGGGTGCCTGTCTGTATCTCTGTCTTGGTGATTTTTCGTCTGGGTGTCTGTCTGTGTCTCTGTCTAGGTGATTGTTTGCCTGGGTGCCCGTCTGCGTCTCTGTCTTGGTGATTGTTTGCCTGGATGCCTGTCTGTGTCTCTGTCTTGGTGATTGTTTGCTTGGGTGCCTGCCTGTCTCTCTGTCTTGGTGATTGTTTGCTTGGGTTCCTGTCTTGGTGATTGTTTGCCTGGGTGCCTGTCTGTGTCTCTGTCTTGGTGATTGTTTGCCTGGGTGCCTATATGTGTCTCTGTCTTAGTGATTGTTTGCCTGAGTGCCTGTCTGTGTCTCTATCTTGATGATTGTTTGACTGGGTGTCTATATGTGTATCTGTGTTAGAGATTGTTTGCCTGAGTGCCTGTCTGCGTCTCTGTCTTGGTGATTGTTTGCCTGTCTGTGTCTCTGTCTTAGTGATTATTTGCCTGGGTGCCTGTGTGTGTCTCTGTCTTGGTGATTGTTTGCCTGGGTGCCTGTCTGTGTCTCTGTCTTGGTGATTGTTTGCCTGGGTGCCTGTGTGTTGTGTCTCTGTCTTGGTGTTTGTTTGCCTGGATACCTATCTGTGTCTCTGTCTTGTGATTGTTTACCTGTGTACCTGTCTTAATGATTGTTTCTTCTGTACACCTGTCTTGGTGATTTTACACAGGTGCCTGTCTTGTGATTGGTTGCCTACGGTACCTGTGTGTCTCTGTCTTGGTGATTTTTGTTTAGGTGCTTGTCTTGGTGATACGTTTGCCTGGTTGCCTGTCTGTCTCTGTCTTGGTGAGTATTTGCCTAGGTGACATTCTGTGCCTCTGTCTTGGTGATTGTTTGCCTAGGTGCCTATTTGTGTCTCTGTCTTTGTGATTGTTTGCCTGGGTGCCTGTGGTGTCTCTGTCTTGGTGATTGTTTGCCTGTACCTGTCTTAGTGATTGTTTACAAATTGCCTGTCTTGGTGATTGGTTGCCTGGGTGCCTGTCTGTGGCTGTCTCTGCTGCCCAGTGATTGTCCACCACGGTCTGTGTCTCTGTCTTGGTTATTGTTTGCCTGTGTGCCTGTCTTGGTGATTGTTTACCTGGGGGTGCCTGTCTTGGTGATTGGTTGCCTGAGTGCCTGTCTGTGTCTCTGCCTTGGTGATTGTCCGCAGTCTGTGTCTCTGTCTTGGTTATTGTTTGCGGGGTGCCTGTCTTTGTCTCCTGACTTAGTGATTGTTTGCATGGGTACTTGTCTAGAGTCTCTGTCTAGGTGATTGTTTGCCTCTGTGCCTATCTGTGTCTCTGTCTCTCGGTAATTTTTGTTTGGGTGCCTCTGTCTTGGTGATCGTTTGCCTGGATACCTGTCTGTGTCTCTGTCTTGGTGATTGTTTGCCTGGGTGCTGTGTGTGTCTCTATGTCTTGGTGATAGTTTGCCTAAGGTGCTGTGTGTGTCTCTGTCTTGGTGATTGTTTGCCTGGAGTGCCTGTGTGTGTCTCTGTCTTGGTGATTGTCTGCCCAGGTGCCTGGGTTGGTGATTGTTGCCTGGGTGCTGTCTGCGTCTCTGCCTTCGTGATTGTTTACTGGTGCCTGTCTGTGTCTCTGTCTTGGTGATTGTTGTCACAGGTTCCTGTTTGGTGAGTCATGCTTGGGTGCCTGTCTCTGTGTGTCTGTCTTGGTGGTTGTTTGCCTGTGTGCCTGACTCTGTCTGTCTTAGTGATTGTTTGGTGGGTGCCTGTCTGTGTCTCCTGTCTTGGTGATTGTTTGCCTGGGTGCCTGTCTGGGTCTGTCTTGGTGATTGTTTGCCTGGAGTGCCTGTCTGTGTCTCTGTCTTAGTGATTGTTTGACTGGGTGCTATATGTGTCTCTGTCTTAGTGATTGTTTGCTGACTGCTTGTCTGTGTCTCACTATCTTGATGATTGTTTGACCTGGGTGTGCTATAGTGTATCTGTGTTAGTGATTGTTTGCCTGAGTACCTGTCTGCATCTCTGTCTTGCTGATTGTTTGCCTGTCTGTGTCTCTGTCTTAGTGATTGTTTGCTAGGTGCCTGTCTGCATCTCTGTCTTAGTGATTGTTGGCCTGGGTGCCTGTCTGTGTCTGTGTCTTAGTGATTGTTTGCCTGGAATTGCCTGTGTGTGTCTCTGTCTTGGTGATTATTTGCCTTGATGTCTGTGTGTGTCTCTGTCTTGTGATTGTTTGCCTGGATGCTGTCTGTGTCTCTGTCTTGATGATTGGCTGCCCGGGATGCCTGTCTCTGTCTCTGTCTTGGTGATTGTTTGTCTGTGTCTTCATCTTAGTGATTGTTGCCTGGATGCCTGCTGTGTCTCTGTCTTGGTGATTGTTTACCTGGGTGCTGTCTGTGTCTCTTTCTTAGTGATTGTTGCCTGTCTGTGTCTCTTTCTTGGTGATCCGTTTGCCTGGGTGTCTGTCTGTGTCTCTGACTTGTTGATTGTTGCCTGTCTCTTCTCATGTTTCTCTGTCTTGATAATTGTTTGCTTAGGTGCCTGTCTGTTCTGACTTGAGTGATTGTTTGCCTGGTTGCCTGTTTGCCTGGGTGCCTGTGTGTGTCTCTGTCTTAACGATTTTTGCCTGTGTGTGTCTCTGTCTTGGTGATTGTTTGCCTTGGTGCCTGTGTGTCTCTATCTTGGCGATTGTTTGCCTTGGTGCCTATGTCTGTCTCTGTCTTGGCGATTGTTTGCCTGGATGCCTGTCTGTGTCTCTTTCTTGGGGTGTTTGGCTGGAGTGCCTGTCTTTGTCTCTGTCTTTGTGATTATTTGTCTGGGTGGCTGACTGTATCTTGGTGATTGTTTGCCTGGGTGCTCATCTGTGTCTCTGTCTTGGTGATTGTTTGCCTGGGTGCCTGTCTGTGTGTCAGCTGTCTTGGTGATTGTTTGCCTGGGTGACTGTCCAGTGTCTCTGTGTTGGTGATGTTTGCCTGTCTGTGTCTCTGTCTTTGTGATTGTTTGCCTGGGTGCCTGTCTGCATCTATGTGCTTGGTAATTGTCTGCCTGAATACACATCTGCTGTGTCTTTGTTTGGTGATTGTTTGCCTGGGTGTCTGTCTGTGTCTCGGTCTCAGTACGTGTTTGCCGAGGTGCCTATCTGTGTCTCTGTCTTGGTGATTGTTTGCCTGGGTGCCTGTATGTGTCTGTGTCTTGGTGATTGTATGCTGGGTGCTGTGTTGGTGATTGTTTGCCTGGGTGCTTGTCTGCGTCTCTGCCTTCATGATTGTTTACTTGCTGGAGTGCCTGTCTGTGTGCTCTGTCTTGGAGAGATTGTTTGCCCCTTTGTCTCTGTCTTGGTGATTGTCTACCCTGGGTGCCTGTCTGCGTCTCTATCTTGGTGATTGTTTGCCTGGATGCCTATCTGTGTCTCTGTCTTAATGATTGTTTGCCTGAGTGCCTGTCTGTGTCTCTGTCTTTGTGATCGTTTGCCTGGGTGTCTGTCTGTGTCTCTGTCTTGGTGATTGTTTGCCTGGGCTGTCTGTGTCTCTGTCTTGGTGATTGCCTGGAGTAATTGTCCTACGTCTCTGTGTTGGGGTGTTTGCCTCGGTGCTGTCTGTGTGTCTCTGTCTGGTGATTGTTGTTTGCCTAAAATTTACCTGTCTGTGTCTCTGTCTTAGTGATTGTTTTTGACTGGAGGTGCCCTATCATGTCTCTGTCTTAGTGATTTTTACCTGGGTGCCTGTGTGTGTCTCTGTCTTGCCGATTGTTTGCCTGGATGCCTGTCTTTGTCTTTGTCTTTGTGATTGTTTGACTGGGTGGCTGTCTATGTCTTGGTGGTGTTTGCCTGGGTACTTATCTGTGTGTCTCTGTCTTAGTGATTGTTGCCTGGAGTGCCTGGGTGTTTCTGTCTTCGTGATTGTTTACCTGGATGCCTGTCTGTGTGTCTCTGCCTTGTTGATTGTTTGTCCCCCAGGTGCCTGTGTGTGTCTTTGTCTCTGTGATTGTTTGCCTGGATGCCTGTCATGTCTATGTCTTAGTGATTATTTGCTGATGCCCCTCTGTGTCTGTCTCTGTGATTGTTTTACCGGGTGGCTGTCTGTGTCTTGATTGTTGCTAGGTACTTATCTGTGTGTCTCTCTGTCTTGGTGATTATTGCCTGGGTGCCTGTCTGTGCCTCTGTCTTGGTGATTGTTTGCCTGTGTGACTGTCTCGTCTCTGTCTTGGTGATTGTTGCTGGGTGCTGTCTGCATCTCTGTCTTGTTGGTGTTGCCTGGGTGCCTGTCTGTCTCTGTCTTGGTGATTATTTGCTTGGGTGCCTGTCTTGGTGATCGTTTGCCTGGATGCCTGCCTGTGTCTCTGTCTTAGTGATTGTTTGTCTAGGTGCCTGTCTGTGTCTCTGTCTTGGTGATTGTTTGCCTCGGGGTGTCTTTGTGTGTCTCTGTCTTGATTGTTTGGGTGCCTATATGTGTCTCTGTCTTAGTGATTGTTTGCTAGTGCCTGTCTGTGTCTCTCTGTCTTGATGATTGTTTGACTGGGTGTCTATATGTGTATCTGTGTTAGGGTGTTGCCTGAGTGCCTGTGCGTCTCTGTCTTAGTGATTGTTTGCCTGTCTGTGTCTCTGTCTTAGTGATTGTTTGACTGGGTGCTATCTTTGTCTCTGTCTTAGTGATTGTTTACCTGGGTTGCCTGTGTGTCTCTCTGTCTTTAGTGATTGTTTGCCTGGGTGCCTATGTGTGTCTCTGTCTTGGTGATTGTTTGCCTTGATGTCTGTGTGTGTCTCTGTCTTGGTGATTGTTTGACTGGGTGCCTATATGTGTCTCTGTCTTAGTGATTGTTTGCCTGGTGCCTGTCCTGTGTCTCTGTCTTAGTAGTTATTGTTTATTAGGTGTCTATATGTGTATCCTGTGTTAGTGATTGTTTGCCTGAGTGCCTGTCTGCGTCTCTGTCTTGGTGATTGTTTGCCTGTCTGTGTCTCTGTCTTAGTGATTCTTTGCCTGGGTGCCTGTCTGCATCTCTGTCTTGGTGATTGTTTGCCTGGGTGCCTGTCTGTGTCTCTGTCTTGGTGATTGTTTGCCTGGGTGCCTGTGTGTGTCTCTGTCTTGGTGATTGTTTGCCTGGATGCTTGTCTGTGTCTCTGTCTTGATGATTGTTTGCCGGGATGCCTGTCTCTGTCTCTGTCTTGGTGATTGTTTGTCTGTGTCTTCATCTTGGTGATTGTTTGCCTGGATGCCTGCCTGTGTCTCTGTCTTGGTGATTGTTTACCTGGGTGCCTGTCTGTGTCTCTTTCTTAGTGATGGTTCGCCTGTCTGTGTTTCTGTCTTGGTGATTGTTTGCCTTGGAGCCTGTCTGTGTCTCTGACTTGGTGATTGTTTGCCTGTCTACTTCTCTGTTTCTCTGTCTTGATAATTGTTTGCTTAGGTGCCTGTCTGTGTCTCTGACTTGGTGATTGTTTGCCTGGTTGCCTGTTTGCCTGGGTGCCTGTGTGTGTCTCTGTCTTGGCGATTTTTTGCCTGATTGTTTGTCTGGGTGCTTGTCTGCGTCTCTGTCTTGGTGATTGTTTGCCTGGGTGCCTGTCTGTGTCTCTGTCTTGGTGATTGTTTGCCTGGGTACTTATCTGTTTATCTGTTTTGGTGATTGTTCGCCTGTCTTTGTCTCTGTCTTGGTGATTGTTTGCCTGTGTACTTATCTGTGTCTCTGTCTTGGTGATGGTTTGCCTGGGTGCGTGTCTCGGTGAATGTTTTCCTGGGTGCCTGTCAGTGTCTCTGTCTTGGTGATTGTTTGCATGGGTGCCTATCTTTGTCTCTGTCTTAGTGATTGTTTGCCTGGGTGCCTGTGTGTGTCTCTGTCTTACCGATTGTTTGCTTGGGTGCCTGTGTGTGTCTCTGTCTTTGTGATTGTTTGCCTGGTTGCCTGTGTTTGTCTCTGTCCTGGTGATTCTTTGCCTGGGTGCCTGTGTTGCCTGGCTGCCTGTCTGTGTCTCTGTCTTGGTGATTGTTTGCCTGGGTGCCTGTCTGTGTCTGTGTCTTGGTGATTGTTTGCCTGAATGCCTGATTGTGTCTCTGTCATGATGTATATTTGCCTAGATGCCTGTCTGTGTCTCTGTCTTGGTGATTGTTTGCCTGGGTGCCTATATGTGTCTCTGTCTTAGTGATTGTTTGCCTGAGTGCCTGTCTGCGTCTCTGTCTTGGTGATTGTATGCCTGGGTGCCTGTCTGTGTCTCTGTCTTGGTGATTGTTTGCCTGGGTTTCTGTTTGTCTGGGTGCCTGTGTGTGTCTCTGTCTTGGTGATTGTTTGCTTGGGTGCCTGTCTGTGTCTCTGTCTTGGTGATTGTTTGTCTGTGTCTCTGCTTGGTGATTGCTTACCTGGGTGCCTGTCTGTGTTTCTGTCTTGGTGATTGTTTGGCTGGGTGCCTGTGTGTGTTTCTGTCTTGGTGATTGTTTCCTTGGGTGCCTGTCTTGGTGATTGTTTGCCTGGGTGCCTGTCTGTGTTTCTGTCTTGGTGATTGTTTGCCTGAGTGCCTGTGTGTGTTTCTGTCTTGGTGATTGTTTGGCTGGGTGCCTGTCTGTGTCTCTGTCTTGGTGATTGTTTCTCTGTGTCTCTGTCTTGGTGGGTGTTTGCCTGGATGCCTGTCTGTGTCTCTGTCTTGGTGATTGTTTGCCTGGGTGTCTGTCTTGGTGATTGTTTGCTTGGATGCCTGTCTGTGTCTCTGTCTTGGTGATTGTTTGCCCGGGTACTTGTCTATGTCTCTGTCTTGGAGATTATTTGCCTCGGTGCCTGTCTTTGTGTCTGTCTTCGTGATTGTTTGTCTGTGACTCTATCTTGGTGATTGTTTGCCTGGGTGCCTGTCTGTGTCTCTGTCTTGGTGATTGTTTGCCTGGGTGCCTGTCTGTGTCTCTGTCTTGGAATTTGTTTGCCTGGGTGCCTGTCTTGGTGATTTTTTTTGCCTGGGTGTCTGTCTTTGTCTCTGTATTGGTGATTGTTTGTCTGTGTCTCTGTCTTAGTGATTGTTTGACTGGGTGCCTGTCTGTGTCTCTGTCTTGGAATTTGTTTGCCTGGGTGTCTGTCTTGGTGATTTTTTTGCCTGGATGCCTGTCTGTGTCTCTGTATTGGTGATTGTTTGCCTGGGTGCCTGCCTGCGTCTCTATCTTGGTGATTGTTTCCCTGGATGCCTGTCTGTGTCTCTGTCTTGGTGATTGTTTGCCTGGGTGCCTGTCTGTGTCAGTGACTTGGTGATTGTTTGCCTGGGTGCCTGTCTGTGTCTCTGTCTTGGTGATTGTTTGCCTGGGTGCCTGTCTGTGTGTCTGTCTTGGTGATTGTTTGCCTGGGTGCCTGTCTTGGTGATTTTTTTGCCTGGGTGTCTGTCTTTGTCTCTGTCTTGGTGATTGTTTGTCTGTATCTCTGTCTTGGTGATTGTTTGACTGGGTGCCTGTCTGTGTCTCTGTCTTCATGATTGTCTTTCTGGATGCCTGTCTGTGTCTCTGTTTTGGTAAGTTTTTTCCTGGGTGCCTGTCTGTGTCTCTGTCTTGGTGATTGTTTGCCTATCTGTGTCTCTGTCTTGGAGATTGTTTGCCTGGGTGCCTTTCTGTGTCTCTGTCTTGGTGATTGTTTGCTTGGGTGCCTGTCTGTGTCTCTGTCTTGGTGATTGTTTGCCTGAGTGCCTGTCTGTGTCTCTGTCTTGGTGATTTTTTGTCGGGGTGCCTATCTGTGTTTCTGTCTTGGTGATTGTTTCCCTGGGTGCCTGTCTGTGTCTCTGTCTTGGTGATTGTCTGCCTGGGTGCCTGTCTGTGTCTCTGTCTTGGTGATTGTTAGCCTGGGTGCCTGTGTTGGTGATTGTTTTCCTGGGTGCCTGTGTTGGTGATTGTTTGTCAGGGTGCCTGTCTTTGTCTCTGTCTTGGTGATTATTTGCCTGGATGATTGTCTGTGCTTTTGTCTTGGTGATTGTTTTCCTAGGTGCCTGTTTGTGTCTCTGTCTTGGTGATTCTTTGCCTAGGTGCCTGTCTGTCCCTCTATTTTGGTGATTGTTTGCCCGGGTGCCTGTCTGTGTCCCTGTCTTGGTGATTGTTTGCTTGGATACCTGTCTGTGTATCTGTCTTGGTGTTTGTTTGCCTGGGTAGCTGTCTGTGTCTCGGTGTCAGTAATTGTTTGCTGGGGTGCCTGTTTGTGTCTCTGTCTTGGTAAGTTTTTTCCTGGGTGCCTGTCTGTGTTTCTGTCTTGGTGATTGTTCTCCTGTCTGTGTCTCTATCTTGGAGATTGTTTGCCTGAGTGCCTGTCTGTGTCTCTGTCTTGGTGATTGTTTGCTTGGGTGCCTGTCTGTGTCTCTGTCTTGGTGATTGTTTGCCTGAGTGCCTGTCCGTGTCTCTGTCTTGGTGATTGTTTGCGTGGGTGCCTGTCTGTGTGTCTGTCTTGGAGATTGTTTGCCTTGGTGCCTGTCTGTGTCTCTGTCTTGGTGATTGTTAGCCTGGGTGCCTGTATGTCAAATCAAATCAAATTTTATTTACATAGCCCAAAGTCACAAAACACAGTTTGCCTCAGAGGGCTTTACAATCTGTACAGGGAGTGACACCCTCTGTCCTTAGACCCTCGGTTCGAGTGAGGAAAAATTTGCCCACCAAAAAACCCTTTTAACAGGGAAAAAAGGTGGAAGAAACCTCAGGAAGTGCCACAGAGGAGGGATCCCTCTCCCAGGACGGACAGACGTGCAATGGATGTCACGTGTACAGAATAAATCAACACAAACATATCGTACAATTACAATGAAATACAATAAATGATAGTATGATTACAGTAGCAGTGGAAGTTGTGATAGAGTTAGAGGGACACAGATGCACAGCAGCAGTGAATCATTAACAGACTATAAAGTATAGGAGAGATGTGGTAGCAATTATGACAGTGATGCTATATATAGTGGACGTCAGCAGCAGACCACAGCAGCAGCCACGATCCACGAGAACCTGCTGGACGAGAAAGCACAGAAACTCCGGGGAAGAAGTTTAGTTAGTAACGTGCATTGACGGTAATGGTGATGGTGAGAGAGAGAGATCGAGAGAGAGAGAGAGAGAGAGAGACAGAGGGAGGGGGTTTTCAGTAAAGGGAGATGTGACTGCATCTTCAACCATTACCGTGCCTGGCTAGGCATAACCCAGAAAGAGACAGGCGGGGGGGTGGGGGGGAGTCCCCCGGCAGTCTAGTCCTATGGCAGCATAACTAAGGGATGACCTGAGTTAGCCCTAACTATAAGCGCTTTCAAAAAGGAAAGTCTTAAGTCTACTCTTGAAAGTGTTGACTGTGTCTGCCTCCCGAACCCAGAATGGTAGTTTGTTCCACAGAAGAGGAGTTTGATAGCTGAAAGCTCTGGCTCCCAATCTACTTTTGGAAAATATAGGAACCACAAGAGACCCAGCATTCTGAGAGCGCAGTGGTCTAGAGGGGTAGTAAGATACTATGAGTTCTTTTAGATATGATGGTGCCTGGCCATGAAGAGCTTTGTATGTAAGGAGAAGAATTTTAAATTCTATTCTAGACTTAACAGGTAGCCAGTGCAAGGAAACCAAAATGGGAGAGATGTGATCTCTGATCTTGGTTCCTGTCAGAACACGTGCAGCAGCATTCTGAATTAGCTACAAAGACCTAAGAGACTTATTTGAGCAGCCTGATAACAAAGAGTTACAATAGTCCAGCCTAGAAGTAACAAATGCATGGACTAGTTTTTCTGCATCCGCTTGAGACACGATGCGTCTGATTTTGGCAATGTTGCGTAAGTGGAAGAATGCAGTCCTCAAAATTTGTTTTATGTGGACGTTAAAGGACAGATCCTGATCAAAAACAACTCCAGGATTCTTTACGGTGGAGCTGGAAGCCAGAGTGATCCCATCTAAGGTAACTAATTCCCCGGGAAGAGAATTTCTGAGGTGTTTAGGTCCAATTACAAGAACTTCAGTTTTGTCTGAATTCAGCATCAGAAAATTGTAGGTCATCCAACTTTTTATATCCTTAAGGCATGCTTCGAGTTTAGTTAATGGGTTGGTTTTATCAGGCTTGATCGACAAATATAATTGGGTGTCATCGGCATAACAATGAAAATTAATGGAGTGATTCCTAATAATGTTCCCTAGAGGAAGCATATATAAACTGAATAGAAGTGGTCCTAGTACAGAACCTTGTGGAACGCCGTGACAAACTTTAGTGTGCACGGAGGATTCATCATTGACGTGAACGAACTGAGATCGATCTAAGAAATATGACTTAAACCAGCTTAGGGCGGTTCCTTTGATACCAACTTGATGCTCCAGTCTATGTAAAAGAATTTGATGGTCAATGGTGTCAAATGCGGCACTAAGATCTAACAGGACAAGTACAGAGATGAGTCCTTTGTCTGATGCCATTAGGAGGTCATTTGTAACTTTGACTAGTGCGGTCTCCGTGCTATGATGCACTCTAAATCCTGACTGAAAATCCTCAAATAAACTGTTCTTATGGAGAAAATCGCACAGCTGTTTAGCTACAGCTTTCTCAAGTATCTTAGAGAGAAATGGAAGGTTTGATATCGGTCTGTAATTGGCTAAAACCTCTGGGTCTAGGGTGGGCTTTTTAAGAAGAGGTTTAATTACGGCTACTTTAAAGGACTGTGGTACATATCCTGATAATAAAGACAGATTAATCATATCCAATAAAGAAGGGCTGACTAGAGGTAAGACATCCTTGACCAGCCTGGTTGGGATGGGGTCTAAGAGACAGGTTGACGGCTTAGATGAAGAAATTATTGAAGTTATTTGATGAAGGTCAATGGGAGAAAAACAGTCTAAATATATATCAGGTTTTGCAGCTGTTTCCAAAATTGCTGTATCAGAATGCAGATCCGTGCCTGTCGAAGGCAAGGCGTGATGAATTTTGTCTCTAATAGTTATAATTTTATCATTAAAGAAGCTCATGAAGTCATTACTAGTTAGACCTAAAGGAATAGATGGGTCAATAGAGCTGCGGTTCTCTGTTAGCCTGGCTACAGTGCTGAAGAGAAACCTGGGGTTGTTCTTATTTTCCTCTATTAATGAAGAGTAATAGGCTGTTCTGGCATTACGGAGAGCCTTCCTGTAGGTTTTAAGATTATCCTGCCAGACTAAGCGAGATTCTTCCAGTTTGGTGGTACGCCATTTACGTTCAGAATTACGTGCCACTTGCTTTAATTTGCGAGTCTGTTGGCTATACCATGGTGCTAACCTCCTCTGTTTAATTATCTTCTTTTTCAGAGGTGCAATAGAGTCGAGAGTTGTCTGTAATGAGCCTGTAGTACTGTCAACAAGATGATCTATTTGTGAGGGGCTAAAGGAAGCAGACAAGTCCTCTGCTACATTGAGACATGGCATTGAATTCAATACTGAAGGAATCACTTCCTTAAATTTGGCTACAACATTGTCAGATAAACATCTGCTGTAGGAGTTTCTGCAAAAAGGCTTATAGTCCAGTAATATGAACTCGAAGGTTATTAAAAAATGGTCAGATAGAAGAGGATTCTGTGGAAAGACTATTAGATGATCAATTTCGATGCCATATGAAAGAACAAGATCAAGAGTGTGGTTCAGACAGTGAGTCGGTTTATTGACACTCTGACAGAAGCCAATTGAATCTAATTAAGAGATAAACGCAGTACTAAGACTATCATTGTGGTTGTCCACATGAATATTAAAATCACCTACAATAATTACTTTATCTGTTTTGAGGATCAAGCCTGATGCAAATTCTGCAAATTCAGATAAAAATTCAGAGTAAGGGCCAGGAGCTCGATATACTGTAACAAATAGAATTGGCTGTAATGTTTTCCAAGTTGGGTGAGTGAGGCTAAG
>JAATJX010004978.1:0-11393 GCA_028641955.1 Protonibea diacanthus | reverse complement strand
AAAAAGTCAGTTTTGTCCAATTTTGAGGAGAAAAACATAAGGAAAAAGGAATTTTAAGAAAAAAGTTATCGCAATTTTGAGGAAAAAAGTCAAGAAAAAAAGTCAAAAATATGAGAAAAAAAATCAGATCTTTTTTAAAAGTCAGAATTCTGAGTTTAAAAGTCAGAATTTTAACAAAAAAGTTTTTAAGAAAAAAATGTCAGAATTATGAGAAAAAATTAATAATTTTAAGAGAAAACAGTCATAATTTTAAGAAAAAAATTGTCAGAATTGTGAGTTCAAAGTCAGAATTTTAACCAAAAAATTATGAATTATGACAAAAAATCTATTTTTTACAAATTACAAAAAATATACATATTTTACAAATAAACAACTACTTTACATATACAACAACAACTTTTGATACTTTTTTGCTGATAAAACTTCTGTACTTTTACTCAAGCAGGAGTTTAAATGCAGGACTTTCACTTGGAATGAAGAATAAAGTACTTTTTATGGTACTTTCACTAAAATGCGGGGCCTCGTTTCACCACATGAAATCACTTAAATACTTAAAAACAAACTCTAGAGATCATTTATGTGCTCACAAACAGGACAATGAGCGCGTGAACTCCTTCAGGGAGGAGAGGTAACGGGTCGGTAATGCGCCGAGTTGTGGAAACTACTTGTGTAATCCTTCATCATGTGACTCATAGTAATAATCACTTCATAATGAAGAGAGACGTCTGTCGTGGTGAGACGGAGGCAGAAGAGAGAGCTGCTCAGTCACCTCAACATCCTCAGGTGAGTGTCGCTGCACTGTTTTAGTAGAAAGCCTAAGTCTATGAGCTGAGCCGATCACTTTAAATGAAGTTTAGGAGCATGTTAGTGGCTCTTTACTAAATAAAACTAAACTTTTATAAACTGCTGCTGTCAGAGCTGCTATAAATAAACCAGAGGTGGTTTGTTTTCAGAGCGCATTATCTGTCTATTCGTTTTAGAGACAAAGACCAAGCGGCAACAACAGCAGTTAATTGAAGGGCTTGATTTTAATTGCCCGACGCAGTTGTGACCTTCATTCATTCACTGACATCAAATATTCAAATGCAAATCAGCTGGTGAATCACAGCCGGCAAAGCTGTCCTATAAATACGGACACAGACCATCCTGTTGTCCTCGCAGGGGCCTGACGGAGGTGATCCTGCTCGAGCAGGAGCGCAGAGGAGAAGAGAAGAAGGAGGAAGAGGAAGAGGAGGAGGAGGAGGAACGTTTTTTTGGAGAGGAGAGAGCGCGTAAAAAAAAACAATCGTATGATGTCTGTAGTTGGCGCGCAGCCTTTCATCAAACCAATGCAGCCATCACCGTCAGTTTCGCCCGGTAACCAGAGGAGACACACGCTCCCAGCGAGCGAAGTCCGACCGCTCAACACGCAAGATGCCATCAGCGTGTTTGAGATCGAGAGAGAAGGTGAGTGATCCATCTCATCAGAGTGAAAAGAAGCGTTAAGTCGATAGAAAGCTCTGCGTAAAAAGACATTTGTGACACCGACGAGACCGATCTGACTCGCATTATTTCTTTGAATCTAGTCACTGCTCAGATATTTTTATGATCTGAGATTTTTTTGAGACTTTTTAAAATCTATATTCGACATCCAGCACCAAGTTTTCAGCCGAATTGTGCCGCATTCACCGTGCGTAAAAGTCGTGCCAAAGCGTTTTTGCGCACGACCATCCTCAGTCTCTCTCTCTCTCTCTCTCTCTCTCTCTCTCAGCATTCATCTCAGTGTCAGGTGAGTGTCCCCTCCACCTGGATGAGGTGCGTCACTTCCTCACTTTGTGTCCGGAGCTGTCCATGGGCTGGTTCGAGGAGGGTCGGCTGGTGGCTTTTATCATCGGCTCTCTCTGGGACCAGGACAGACTGACCACAGTAAGCCAACCCGCACCTTCCCAATCATCAACCATCTCATTTACCCTCACACATACGCCGTATGATCATTTATCATGATCTCTTTCCTCCAGGACGCACTGACGCTCCACAAGCCCTGCGGCTCCACCGTCCACATCCACGTCCTCGCCGTCCACCGCACCTTCAGGCAGCAGGGCAAAGGCCCCATCCTGATGTGGCGTTACCTGCAGTACCTCCGCTGCCTGCCCAACGTGCGCCGAGCTGTGCTGATGTGCGAAGACTTTCTCATTCCCTTCTACCGCAAGTCAGGCTTCAAGGTGCTGGGGCGCTGTGCCATCACCGTGGCCAACCTGACCTTCACGGAGATGTGGTACCCCATCAGCGGCCACGCGTACATGAGGCGCAACAGCGAAGCCATCCGGTTCCCTCAGCATCCTTTGACTCTGCCACTGACAAAGACTGATGAGCAGGTTGATGTATGACATGTCAGTGAGATGAAACGTGTGCAGAGGCTGTCTTTCATTTAAAATCAGTGTTGTACTCCTTGTAGGACGTGTCAGGGTCTTCTCAGTGGTCGCTGTTTTGTTGTTGGACTTCTTTCGTCAATCTGTGTTTTGTGAAATTGTCTTATTGTGTACAGTAAAAACAAGAATGTGCTGTAATGTGATGTGATGTATTATATGTAATCAAGTTTTGTCAGAGAGGAGTAGAGGCGTGTGTCAAACTTTGATGGTGTGTTGCACTTTGTGGTAAATGTTTTGGATTCGTTGCTGTAGAGTAAGACGCCTCCTGCTTAACACCTTTCTGTGCTTCCCAACAACTGACGGACTGACGTCAGCGACCGGGCTTTAGCCCGCTCAACCACAGCTCCTTCAGCTCTATTAGGGGGCTTTAGCTGTTGTAAACGTCGGAGGATTTAGATGGGATCCACTCATCAGTCTGCAGATCTAATGACGTTACTTAAAGCAGCAGGTATAATGTAGATTTGGATTAGATGGAAGAGCTGGTTGAGGTTCTGTACTGTGTTTCATATCTGTGTCACAATTTCAATAAAAATGTTTTATACTGTTTTTTTTAAAACACGAATGGTTTTTGATTGGTCTTGCACACACACTTATTGACATTAACCCCTCACTGCCTCTCTGAAGCTTTATGCTCTTGAATGGAGCTTTAATCCATGACACAGTCACCGACTCACGTCTAATCCACTAACGTGCCAGAGTGAGCAGCTCCCGTTCCTCTGAAGGACAATCTCAGCACATAGTAGTCACCTTAAAAGTGACCCAGAAGTCTTAGCGCCAGCACATAGTGAGCAGGATAAATACTTTAATACTGCCAGCAGCTGATATACTGTGCCAAAACCTAAAAGGAAGACGCCCGTATGAAGCTGTACGTAGCCCACCAAACTATTAAATCTGCACTGAGACTCGGATTAAAGTAAAAAATGGACTGAGAGCATATAAGGACCTCATGCCTTAGCTGGACAGAGGCTGCTGAGTCTGGTTACACTGCCCGCTCGCCCAGCTCCGGTTCTGGCACGACACCTGTTCGCATCGGTCCAAAACAGCTGTGTTACAAAGACTGACACTCCTCTTACCTCTTGCCAGCAGCTACAGCTGGCAGAAGTTTACTTCACTGTCTATCAGGAAACTCTGTAAGTCACATAGAGCTGAGGCAGAACAACACGAGGACCTCGTGCCTCAGCCGGACTTTCACCACCTGGATGTTGATCAGGGGAACCCGGGCAATAAGAACAAGCCAACACAACAACATGCATGAAAAGAAAATGCCTACATCTCCTCTGTCAGCCTCGTTTAATGAATCACTGGCGATAAAGAGTAAGGTTACACTTTCTCCTGCGGACAGGAATGTGCAGAGTAAAGATGACTCCCAGGCATGATTGGTTTCAAGCTGATGCAGCCAGCTGGCATCTTCGCACAGTTGGCTGTCGGTGAAGTCTGAGCTTTGCTGGAGTTTATTTCCTCTGGCAGAGGGTTTCAAAAGCAACGAGAGATTCTTATTAGTGCACGCAGTGAAGCTGCTTTACCTTGATAGATGCAGGAGTTGTTCAACACATGAATGAAGATGACTCCTGCTTTTATGTTTGTTATTGATCAATAGTTGGAGAGAGAAAACACAGCACGGTGCTCGCTGAGCGGGAGTGGTTTAAATACCGGTTGATATGGGATGATTGCAGGGCAGGCGTGCAGGAGGCTTCGCTGTCGTCATTTATTGAGAGAGTGAATGATGTGCAAATGGCTCAAACCATCAGTGCTGCAGGCTAGTATTATGACAATAATAATCCTGCAGAACAAAAAAGGAGCTGCCAATTAGCATGTAAATCACTGAGGCGAGGGTCCAGTCAGTGCAGATGTATTCATGTTTCCACGTACTGTACGATGCCGTCGTATTCTGGTTTATTTAGCAGCATTTTTTATGAAAGGACGCCGTCGTCACGCATAAATTTAGGTCACTGCACCATTCATAGAAAGAATTTGCAACATATTGCACCCAAAACTTACACGTGTTTAAAAAATGAATAAAAAAGGAACAACAGCAGCTGGTTTTGTCATTACAGCATCACGTTTTCTGATACAACCCCCCTCCTCTCTAGACACGGAGTGGGGCCACTTCAGCCTCCAGACAGGCTCATGTTCAGTAATCCCACAAAGTCCTTCAATCGCCGGGTAATCTGGCAGACAGACATCCGAGCAGAGAGGGCGCATATTCCCGCATCGACACCGTTTACTGTAACCTCAGCAGCAGTATCACTTTTTAACCTTCCTTGCCAGGAAAACAGAGATTATAGATTTTGTTTACATTTTTTGTGAGATGAACTAAAGCCAGTCATTTAATCTGCTGATAATCTAACTGCGTAAAGACTCGTGGATTCTGGTCCTAAGATTTAAGTTGTCTGCATGTTTCAAACTCGCGGGCCTGCATGGACGAGGCACGCGAGTTTGAAACATGCAGACAACATGCAGCGTCCATGCAGGCCCGCGAGTTTGACCTTGTTAACCTCAACACACTACATGCACGTATGTGAGTCATATTTAATCTGTATCCTTAATCCATCGTTTCCAAGCATATGACTTGTTGGAGTTTACGAGCACTGTGTATTAAGACCAGCTATGTTGCAATGAGATTAAGTATTAAGTACTGTTGGTGATTCACTGTCTTGTGGAGAAAGTTATTTCTGGAAATGGGAAGATGTGTGTCATAAATTGAACATCCCTCACATTAATATTTAGATTACAGCCACGCTGGCAGCTCATTTCCACATAGAGCGGGTCTAGACTGTACTCTTTGTAATATTATGTACAGAGACTCAATAGGACTCAATTGGAGACTCAATCGGATAAATAACATTTTGAGTTTTGATTCAAGGATAGACATGGACCGAGTCAGACTGATGCATGCACGTCAATGTCAGATGACCGTTTTTTTGTTTTTCAACCTTCTGAAAAAAAATTCTTTATCGGACACCAACGAAATACTTGAGATATGTCACTAAAAACCTCAAGAGTAAATCTCATGGTGGCACTAGAGGAAAAGTCGGGGGATCACCACTCATTATTACTCTGGGAAAAATAAATGTATTTACCAAAATGTCATGGAAACATCGCCATCTCTTGACCTCGAGTTGTTAGCCTGACTAAAAAGTCGAGGTCAGAACGGAGACCGTCACGTGATCATTGTTTAGATCCAGTTGACTGACTGATTAAAAAAAAAGACAGGACAGAAAAATGAATGTGAGACTTGTGGAGTTTATTAAGCACATGTGAAGGATTGAGCTTGAGAGTGCTGAAACAAGTTCACCATATAAAACAAACATTACCTTCATTTTTTACAGCACAACCCCGAGAAAACAAAACAAAACAAAACAAAAACATCCTCATGTACAGCTCCCCCAAAAATGTATTTTTTCCAGTGTTTTCCAAAAATGTATGAACATATAACTTTGTATCTTTACATGTAGCAGTACCACAAACATAACATCTTATACTTCACATCTAGATTTAGTTGTAGGGGGAATTGAACCGATAGTTTGAGTACGACGGGGCGTTGGAGGCGTCGGTGGAGGCCACAGGAAGCAGCAGGAGCCCCGTGCTGATGTCTTTCTTGCACCGATCCATCGCCTGCTTGTACGTTATCTTCTCTCTGGTGATGGGGTCTACCAGCTCTTTTGTGTGGGAAGCCTCATTTTTCAGCTCATTAGCAGTTGCGCTGTCAATCAGGTTGGCGTCGAGAGCTTCTTGGACAGTGAGGCGACCTGGCTTGGAGGGATTCACCAACCCGCCGGTCAGGTACTGCGCCTCCATGTACCTCCTGGCGATCTCTTTGGGCATATACCCTTTCTGCATGGCCGGCCCTATTGCGAGTCGCTCTTTGGTCAATGGATCCTCGACTCCGGTGAAGGCCTTCTGGGCGTTCAGGAGCTTGTACATGTGAGCCGAGTCGATGATGCCTTGTTGAGCTGCCTTGTGGACGGACAGTTTGTCCTTCTTTCCGAGATCGACGATTCCACCGGAGGCTGCTTGCGCCTCCAGCAGCTTCAGAGCCGTGTCGGCATCGATGAGTTTGCGGGTCAGGGCGCTTCTCACGGACATGCGACTGTCAGTGGTGGTATCGTAAATACCAGAGATGGGGAAAAACTCATCACCCGCCGTACTCATCAGACTGAGGTTGTTTGTACTTCCACTATGGTTATTGTTGAGGCTGGTGTAGGAGGACCTCAGGGAGGTGTGCATGGAGTTCAGAGGAGAGACAAGAGGAGAGACCGGAGACATTAGTGCAGGTTTGGTGGGTGATCTTGGTGGGATTGTTATAGGAGGGAGGTCTGGCTTTTTGGGTTCCCCTACGACAAGAAGGGCAAACTCCGAAATGTGCATCTTCCCTTCCTTGTAGCGCGTCAAGTCGAGCTGAGTCAAGCGACCAGACTTCAGAGCCTCCTTGATGGAGTACTGCTTTCCACTTTTGCGGTCCTGCAGAATTGTTGTATCCCCATCCGGACCACTCGAGGTGATTTCTTCCCAGTCGCACTCCAGCTGCGACAGGTGAATGTAGTGGTTGCGATCGATTAGCCCCTGCATGTAGGCCTCATAGGGAGACATGTCCTTACCGGTTTCTGGATCCATGATGGTGATCTTTGTGGAAAGATTTGTCTCTCTGGTGTGAGTCTCAGAGGTGTCTTCTTTTTTGATGCTGTTCTGCAACTCAAGGATGAGCGTGTCCTTCTGGTGTATTTTATCCTTTTCGTTTAGGATTTCTCTCTCCAGACGTTGCAGTTCGGAGGTTATTTTGAGGCTCCTCTGCCGTGCCAACTGGTTTTTCTCACTCATCAGCTTGGACTGTTGCTGGAAGGTCATGGTGATGCTCTGTCTTTGAGACTCGAGCATCCTGAGCTGTTTGAGGAGATCCTCCTTCTCCCTCTGTAGAGCGTCTCTGTTGCTGATGAGAGAGGTCTCCTCCTGAGAAGTTGTGGACTGTGACGTCAGCAGATGGGTAATCTTGATGTTGATGTTCTGGGTGCTATCCTCCTGGTCACGCCTGAGGTTTCTCTCCTGCGATACGAGCTCTCTCAGATGTTCCCTTTCAGCCTCCAGCGCTGGGTCTTTCTCTACACGAACGACCTCTCTGTAGACGACCTTCTCGATTGACTTCTCCTTTTGCAGGATTTCCAGCTTGACTTTCAGGTTGCGGAGTTCTCTCTCGAGGCGACTGATATTGCTGCCTTCGGTCTCCAAGTCGACACGTAAACCGTCAGTAAGTTTCTCCAGCTTGGGGTCCCTCTCCACTTTTAGGACCTCCTCGATGATGATCTTTTCTTCAACGGGCGGAGGACAATTTTCAAGTTCAAGAATGCGAGACTTGATCTGCCTGAGCTCGGACTCTACGAGAATCTTCTTCTGACGATCATCCATCTGAGCCAGGGTGCTCTCTTTTTCTTGAATCAGGCCTCTGAGCTGTCTGACCTCTAATTCAAGCTTCCTACGGGCTTTCATTTCCTCATCCAGGTTCCTGTTCAACTTATCATGCTCCAGGATCTGCTTGGGGTCCTTCTGGAGATGCACCACTTCCTGCGTTACAATCTTCTCCTCTGGCTTCTGCCTCTCAAGGACAATGTACTGGTTCTGAAGGTCAAAGAGACACTCCTCCACGCTGCGGCGTTGGTGAATCTCTTCTCTTACATTCCTCCGGAGTCTGTCAGCCTCTTTCTCAAGAAGAGGATCATTCTCATATTTGATGAGCTCTTTGGTGACCAGCTTGGTCTCCACCTTCGACTTTTCAGTTTTCAACTCATCTCTTTCTTTACGCAGGCGGGTCAGCAGCTCTAAGGTGGTGTCATAGTTGACTTGCAGACGGGAAACTTGGTTGTTTAGCCTTTGCATTTCCCTGATGACCTCTGGGCTTTTTTCCTCTTTGATCACCTCCTGGGTCACCTCCTTGTACTCCACTTTGGGTTTCTGAGCACGCAGGGTAGTCAGAGTCGTGATGATCGTGGTGATTTCTTTCTCCAAGTCCGTGCGTTTACGGCTCGTATCCTGCAGCTCTTTCCTCAGACGCACCAGCTCGACCTCTGTCTCAGGATCAACTCTGTAGATCTCGTTGATGAGCTCCTTGACCTCGACTTTAGGCCTGAGCTTGTCCAATTCACTGTAACGCATCTGAAGGGTGGCCAGGTCCTTCAACAAGATAGCAATCTCATCTTTCTCCTCTCCCAAAGCAACTCGAATTTTCTTCGCCTCCTCAACTGTTTCTGGATCTTGCTGTACTTGCTTCACCACTTTGGTGACTATCTTGGGTTGGACAGTGGGGATGACCCTCTCTAGTGTGTTAATCTGGCTCCTTGTGCTAAAAACTCTATCATTGAGCGACTTGCAGTGCTCTTCCTCTGCCGCAATATCGCTCTGGAACATGAGAACAGCTTTCAGCATCTCTGGATCCTTTTCAAGCCTCACCACCTCCTTCTTGACGACCTTCTCCCTGATTTTGGGTTTCTGCTGAGAAAGAACCGTGAGCTCAGTTTTCACATGAACTGTCTCGCTATCTCTCGTTTGGAGGTCCAGTCGTATCCTCTCCATCTCATCTTTGATCTTGGCAGCTTCTTTGTCGAGCTGCGGGTCTCTCTCGTATTCAGTCAGTACCTTGGTCACCAGTTTAGGCTCGATTCTGGTGATCTCTAGTTCCACTTTCATGATCTTCTCATTCAACATTTCTATCTCTGAACTGGTTCTTGACCTCTTAAAACCTTCCTCCTGGATCCGACTTTTCAGGGACTTTAGCTCCATCTCCAGCTTGGGGTCACGGTAGTATTGCACCACCTCCTTCTCCTCCAACCTCTCCACTCCTCTCCTGCTCTTCAGAGACACAAACCTCTTACGGTACGTTTCCAGGTCTTTTTCAGCATGCAAGCGCCTGGCGACCTCCTCACTTAATTCAGTTTTCAGACCATCGCTCTCCACCAGGTCCCTCCTCTGGCTTTGTAGCTGCAGCTGCTGATTGACGACTACCTGACTAACTTTCTCTTCATTCTGGGTTTGAATAAAAGGACATAGGACAGAGGGAGAAGGCCACGTCAGAACAAGAGACAATAATCCTCAATCAATATGTCATTTTAAATCCATAATATCATATCGTACCCTGGTCTTCATGTTCTTTGCCGTTCCCAACTGGCTGAGCAGCTGGTCGTTTTCTGCGTACACCTCAGAGAAAAGGTTCAGAAGATTTCTCTCCTGTAGGGCGAAGGAGGAGGCAAAATTAGTTTGGAAATCCAAGACAAGAGAGTTAAAAATGTAGAGAAAAAGTAGAGAAGCATCACGAGTTTTGTTTTGTTGTCTATAATTGTACCTTTCTCTGCACGGCTTGAGACATCGTTGAAATTTTACGTGTCTCTGGGATCAGTTCATCATCGTCTTCATCGTCTTCATAGTCGTCGTTATCGTCCAGAGTGCCACGGAAAGTGTTTGACTTGACCTCATACTCCTGAAAGGAAATACACTTTAACATTGAAGGACTTGAAAGTGATTAAATGAGAATAATCGCTGTAATTCGGTGCTCACATTTAAGACGCTCTGCAGTTCATGGGAAAGACCTTTGACGCGGTCCAAATCACCCGATTTCTTCCTGATGTCGTCCGTCACTTTCTAAACAAGACAAGTGAAGAACAAAAACAACATCTGATAAGACAAAGCGATGTTGTGTCATTGTTTTAACAGAAATCGGAGGTAAGGAAATACCTCCACTCACCCTTTGAGAGCTCTCCTTGGCTGCTATCTGCGCCACATCGTCCGTCGGTTTGATCGCATTATTGGGCAAATTGAGCAAGAAGAAATCCAACGACTGAACGGCATTCTGGAAATCTTGATTTTTATTGGTTGTTTCCTTTATGAGAGCAGACCTAAAACAAAATATAGAAACACTCTTCAGCTCTAATGAAATACCTCAATTTTCAAATAAAAACATATTTTGTCAGGTCGTTTTTTTTAACTCACCTTTCCAGGAGCTGATTATTGATGTTTGCGTAACGGTTCTTCAGCTTTTTCACGTCGTTCTCCTGGCGGCGGATGTCAGGGCAGTATTCGCTGAAGCCTTGCTGGAGGGGGCTGGATGCTTGCGCCGTCAGGTCCAAGTCTTTGCCTAATTTATTTATCTCATCCTTCGTCGAGGCGACGTCCTTGCACATATTCTGTTTGGCATCAGGAGAGAGAACGAAGAAAACGGTCAGGTTTTAGGTTCCAAATGAGCCTATCCTGAAGATTCTTGACTTTTCTAGTTACATTATAAAGTACAACACCTGCAGCTGCTGGCTGCGTTGCTGGAGGGCGTCGGGTTTATCAAGAATGACGCCATCTTTAGCGAGTTGCTCCTCGAACCCAGAGAGGACACCGTCCACTTTCTGCATCTGCTTCTCCAGGAACATGGAGGCTGTAGCTCTGGTAAAGAGGAGAGCAACACGGCACAAGACGATTACGGGACGATGCTAAACAGTAGATGCTAAGCAGCGAGTAGATGCTTACTTTCTGTTATAAAGATCCATGATGAGGCTTATGTCATCGATCTTGTTGTTGGCAGCGGTGAGTTTGGGCGGCAGCGTGGAGGCGTTGGGTCCCAGCGGTTTCTTGGCCAGAATGGGCTCCATCTCTCTCTGGATCGCGTCCTTCTCAGACTCCAGTTTTCTCAGAGTCTGAGCTGATCTCTGGAGGGCACGTCATTCAAATCAGTGTCACTAATCACAAAAACATTTGGAAAATAATGTAAAGAAACTGTAGCATGATGCTGTTAATGTTCACCTGGTGCTCCTGCAGCCGGTCTGCCAGGTCTTGCGTGGGATTGCGGCTGTCCAGCGGCGCTCTGAGTCGGCTCAGGATTTGTTTTTCGCACTGCTCCAGGGCTCTGTTGAGCTTGTCCAATTCACTGGCGAGCTCTGCAGCTCTGGGGTCCTCGGGAAGACTTTGTACAGAGACTGAGGAGGAGCAACGACAATGAATATACAGTAAAAAGTTACA
>JAATJX010004940.1:0-10469 GCA_028641955.1 Protonibea diacanthus | reverse complement strand
CTGGGACGTTGAAGTTAATAATCAGGCAAACTGGGCAGTGGGTGTGAAAAAAGAATCTGTCACACGGAAAGGAGAGATTCTTGCTGGATACTGGGAAATATGGTTCTGTAATGGTCAATACAAAGCATACTCTCCATCACTGACAGATAAAATTTTCTCAGTGAAGGAGCCACTCCAGAGGATCAGAGTTCATCTGGACTGGAACGGAGGAAAGCTGTCATTCACTGATCTGGGTACTAACACAAACCTTTACACCTTCTCACACACTTTCACTGAGAGGCTGTTTCCATACATCAACACTATGAATACAATGTCAATAAGGATATCACCAGTGAAAGTCACTGCACAGGTAGAGATGTAGGATGATGATGATGGTGAGATGTATCAGACTAACACACTTAACCAACATGCATGGAGGTGTACATGTAGAGATGTGTAAAGAATAGTCATGTTTCATATTGCATACAATCAGTAAAGTTTGGGCATTTTGTGAGTTAAATTCTGTTTTTTACATTTTTCATTTGAGTTTGAATGTTGTAGGAGAAAATTCATGCATAATCATGTGAAACTGATTTAAGAAGTGTGAAAATTAAATTAATAAATTCAACAATTTCATACATTAACATAACGTAAATCATAAATAAAAATCATAAAAGGTTCAGTAGTTACCAGGGAACACATGACCATCAAATGAGGAACAAATGAGGAACATTGTTTATGTTTTATTCTTTGCTTCTTTATATGTTTTTTTTTCTTTCCTTGTTTTAACATTTTGCTCTTGTAAAGCACTTTGTGATCTTGTTCTTATTCAGTAGTTTAAAGTGTAGCCCTGTCTGAATTAAAACTGAATTACAATTTCAATGATTTTTAATGATTTTCTTCCTGGTGAATCGTAGTATTCTATACTTTCAAAAGAAAATAAAGTCACTAGCCTGAGAACCTTACACTGTGCTTCACTTCATCTTTTTATTCTCTTTGGCAATGTCAATTGAAATAAAAGTAAAGTAAAGTAAAATAATTCTAATAATAATTGAATACCAAATAGTCATTTCATTTTTAAAGTGGCAGACAATGTGCTACTTAAACTTTGAGTGAAAAATTTAATTGGCCTTTTGTTGCTTTTTGTTGATGTCAGAATGTAATTATAGATCACATGAAAACAAAATGCGGTGCTGGTTCTAGCGTTACTAACACACACTAACAATAAAGTAAAACACACAGGCTTTCTCTTCATTGTGATGAGACTACTGTGTTGGCACATAAGCCACATGATGCTGCCAAGCAGTAACCTCTGTGTCTGGGAAATGAAGCCAATGCTGAAATACTAAAACCTGCAATTCCTCTACTGGCTACTTGAGGCTGGTTACAGAATATTTCAACCCCCATAAGTCCCCATGTTAAAATGTCCAACTCCACAGCAGAAATAAACATATTTACAGCATGGTACAAAAAACAATTTTGGTCTCTATAGCTAATTTCCCCATTCATGACAACTGTACTGAGGGTGAATTTATATACAGCTCACCTGTTCAAATGACATTAAGGCTTAAAGTTATGCAGAATTGACAGTATGGCTGCTTTTAATGACAGGTGGATGATGTTACAGATGGCTTGTTTGAGCACCCAGGCAAACCCCTGGTTGTATAGTTTTTAGCCTTTAAAGATGTGTCCTGACTCCACTTGTTCTCTGAATATCAAGATACAAACACATATTACGCAGTCACTGTAGTTTCTCCTTCATGTAGCTGTAGTCAACAAACAATGTTAATTTGGGGAAAACCAAAACTGAAAATGTTGGTGTAAGTCAACAGAAATAACAAATCTTAAATCTGCATATTTTTTAAAATCAAAATATTGACAGTTGACAGTTGGTGAGGTATGTGCAAGCTTTGAGTAATCACTGATTGGTTAGAGCAAAAAAACAGACTGAATAATGAAATGACAGAAATGCAGTTCAGTCTGATTATGAAGAACATCTCAACAGAATTAGAAAATTGTTCTCAGAGCATTCTTAATTAATTTTAATTAATTCTATCCGATCTCCAGTGGGGACACTCTTCCAAGGTAGCATGCCACCATGGTTTTCATTGGACCTTGGCCTTGCTTCATCAGCGTTTCTGGTGGCCCTCCATGTCTGCTGATACCAAGGAGTTCATCTCTGCCTGCTCAGTCTGTGCCTGCAGTAAGGCTTCTCATCATGTCACTAGCCTGCCACCTTCAGAAGGTAACAATACCATTTTGACTGTTGTAGACCATTTTTCCAAGTCTGTGGACTTTATTCCTCTGCGTAAACTCCACTCGGCCCTTGAAACTGCTACTTTACTCATCCAGCATGTTTTTAGGCTGCATGACATCCCCCAGGACATTGTACCTGACCGAGGGCCACAGTTCTCCTCCAGAGTTTGGCAGGCTTTTTGCCAGGCTATGGGGGTGTTGGCTAGCCTCTCTTCTGGTTACCATCCTCAGACTAATGGCCAGACTGAGCGGGCAAATCAAAGTCTGGAGGCAGCGCTCCGTTGTGTTGCCTCTCATGACCCAGCCTCCTTGTCTTCCCACCTTCCCTGGATTGAATATGCACACAACTCCCTACGTCATTGACCGTGTCATTAACTCCTGTGTGGTGAGGCTTAAGCTGCCTCCATCCCTCAATATCCACCCATCTTTTTATGTGTCACTCATCAAGCCTGTCTCCACCAGTCCTTTTTTCCCCCCGGCCAAACCCTCTCCACCCCCCCAGATTGTCGACAGTCACCCTGCATTTTCTGTTCGGCAGCTGTTGGATGTACAGAGGCGAGGTCAAGGGTTCCAATTCTTGGTGGATTGGGAGGGGTATTGGCCCATTTCCTCCACCTCTTAAGCGTGGCCTTCACTCCTGCTTGCTGTCAGATCATTCCATGCTCTCACTCTTCATGCCATACACCTGTGCTCCGGCTTCCGAAGATCCGGCCTCCTGCCAGCCTGCTCCCTGCCTCGTCAGTCTGCCTGGTCTAGCTTTTTGGTAAAGTGTTTTTCTGTTTTCACTCACTGGTCTGTGTGTGTAAGTCTCTGCTCTGGGGACCACATCTTTTTCTTTCTGGTGACCCTTTACTGATTTTCCCTATCTTCACCTTTCCTCTAAGTGATTGAGATGCTTTGTTCACTGGGTTTGAGACGGCCCACTAAGATTGCCTATCTAATGAGCCCCCTTTGCAGCCCAGACTACCCCCAACCACTGGCGGATCAGTGAATCTAGGTTTTCTCAGTCTGGTCTGTCCCCTCAAACAACCCAAATACCTTTACCCATTATGCAACGATGTATGAATGACAGTATATCTTTCCCTCACACTTATTTAATTGTACGTAATCCATGCAAATATATACTGAAATGGAAATTTAGGCTTTGAAAATTGTCCTCTTTTGGGCCTCAGGTTGCCCTGTGATTTGTGTTTTGCACATATCGTACACCATCATACACCCCTCCTGAAGCTGCCACATTACCGCGGTGGAGGGGTTTGCGTGTTCCAATGAGGAGCTATGTTGTCGGGGGCTTCATGCCCCTGGTAGGGTCACCCATGGCAATCAGGTCCTAGGTGAGGGACCAGACAAAGTGCAGCTCAATTCCCCTGATGAACATAAACAACAATGGAGCTGGGTCTCCCTTGCCCGGATGTGGGTCACCGGGGCCCCTCCTGGAGCCAGGCCTGGGGCCGGGCCTTCACTCATGGGGCTGGCACAGCCCAATAGGGTGACATGGGCCCCCCTTCCCATGGGCCCACCACCCGTGGGAGGGGTCACAGGGGGCGGGTGCAGAGAGAGTTGGGCGGCAGTCAGAGGTGGGGACCCTGGCGGTCCGACCCCCGGCTGCAGAAGCTGGCTCTGGGGATGTGGAATGTCGCCTCTCTGGTGGGGAAGGAGCCAGAGCTGGTGTGCGAGGTCAAGAGGTACTGGCTAGATATAATCGGGCTCACTTCGACACGCAGCGTGGGCTCTGGAACCAGTTTCCTTGAGAGGGGTTGGACGCTCTACCACTCTGGAGTTGCCCCCGGCGAGAGGCGCCGAGCAGGGGTGGGAATGTTTCCCCCCGGCTCGGTGCCTGTACATTGCGGTTCACCCTGGTGGACGAGAGGGTAGCTCCCTTTGCCTCCGGGTGGGGGGACAGGTCCTGACTGTCGTCTGTGCCTATGCACTGAACGGCAGTTCAGAGTACCCACCCTTTTTGGGGTCTTTGGAGGGGGTACTGGAGAGCGCTCCCACTGGGGACTCCCTCGTCCTCCTGGGGGACTTCAGTGCTCACGTGGGCAGCGACAGTGAGACCTGGAGGGGTGTGATTGGGAGGAATGGCCCCCATGATCTGAACTCAAGCAGTGTTCTGTTATTGGACTTCTGTGCTCGTCATGGATTGTCCATAATGAACACCATGTTCAAACATAAGGGTGTCCATATGTGCTCTTGGCACCAGGACGCCCTTGGCTGCAGTTCGATGATCGACTTTGTGGTCATGTCGTCAGACTTGCGGCCACATGTTTTGGACACTCCGGTGAAGAGAGGGGCGGAGCTGTCAACTCATCACCACCTGGTGGTGAGTTGGCTCTGATGGTGGTGGAGGATGGCAATCAGACCTGGCAGGCCCAAAAGTTCTGTGCGGTTTTGCTGGGAACGTCTGGCTGAATCTCCTGTCAGAAAGAGCTTCAACTCGCACCTCCGGGAGGGAGGGAGTCCCGGGGGAGGCGGGGGACATTGAGTCCGAGTGGACCTTGTTCCATGCCTCCATTGTTGAGGCAGCTGACTGAACTCGCTGGTGGTGAGGGATGCCGTCAAGCTGAAGAAGGAGTCCTACAGAACCTTTTTGGCCTGTGGGACTCCTGAAGCAGCTGACGGGTATCGACGTGCCAACCGGAGCGCAGCCTCTGAGGTTGTGGAGGCAAAAACTCGGGTGTGGGAGGAGTTCGGTGAGGCCATGGAGAACGAATTTTGAACGACTTCGAGGGGGTTCTGGACCACCATCCGGCGGCTCAGGCGAGGGAAGCAGTGCACTGTCAACACTGCGTTCAGTGGGGACAGGGTGCTGCTGACCTCGACTGGGGACATCTTGGGTCAGTGGAGGGAATACTTCGAAGACCTCCTCAATCCCACCAGCACATCTTCCACTGAGGAAGCAGAGTCTGGGGACCCCATGGTGAGCTCGCCTATCTCTGGGGCTGAGATCAACGAGGTAGTCAAAAAGCTCCTTGGTGGCAAGGCCCCGGGGGTGGATGAGGTCCGCCCGGAGTTCCTCAAGGCTCTGGATGTTGTGGGGCTGTCTTGGTTGACACGTCTCTGCAACATCGCGTGGACATCGGAGGCAGTGCCTCTGGACTGGCAGACCGGGGTGGTAGTTCCCCTCTTCAAATAGGGGGACCGGAGGGTGTGCTCCAACTATAGGGGGATCACACTCCTCAGCCTCCCTGGGAAGGTCCTGGAGAGGAGGGTCTGCAAGATTGTCGAACCTCAGATTCAGGAGGAGCAGTGTGGTTTTCGTCCTGGTCGTGGAACTGTGGATCAGCTCTATACCCTTAGCGAGTTCCTGGAGGGTGCATGGCAGTTCACCCAACCAGTCTACATGTGCTTTGTGGACTTGGAGAAGGCATCGACCGTGTCCCTCGGGGAGCCCTGTGGGGGGTGCTCTGGGAGTATGGGGTTCCGGACCCACTAATATGGGCCATCCGGTCCCTGTACTCCTGGTGTCAGAGCTTGGTCTGCATTGCCGGCAGTAAGTCGGACTTGTTTCTGGTGGGAGTTGGACTCTGCCAGGGCTGCCCTTTGTCACAGATTCTGTTCATAACCTTTCTGGACAGAATTTCGAGGCGCAGCCAGGGCGTTGAGGGGCTGCGGTTCGGTGGTCTCAGGATTGGGTCACGGCTTTTTGCAGATGATCTGGTTTTGTTGGCTTCATCGGAGTGTGACCTTCAGCTCTCTCTGGAGCGGTTCGCAGCCGAGTGTAAAGCGGCTGGGATGAGAATCAACACCTCCAAATCTGAGGCCATGGTTCTCAGCCGGAAAAGTGTGGAGTGCAGCCTCTGGGTCGGGGGCGAGATCTTGCCTCAAGTGGAGGAGTTCAAGTATCTTGGGGTCTTGTTCACAAGCGAGGGAAGGATGGAGCGGGAGATTGACCGGTGGATTGGTGCAGCTTCTGCAGTGATGCGGACTCTGCGCCGGTCCGTCGTGGTGAAGAAGGAGCTGAGCCGAAAGGCGAAGCTCTCGATTTACCAGTCAATCTACGTTCCTATCCTCACCTATGATCACAAGCTTTGGGTAGTTACTGAAAGAATGAGAAAGAATGAGAAAGAATGAGCTTCCTTCGCGGAGTGGCTGGGCTCTCCCTTAGAGATAGGGTGAGAAGCTCGGCCATCCGCGAGGAGCTCAGAGTAGACGCATCGAGAGGAGCCAGTTGAGGTGGCTTGGGCATCTAGTGAGGATGCCTCCTGGGGAAGACACAGGACACGCTGGAGGGACTATGTCTCTCGGCTGGCCTGGGAATGCCTTGGGGTTCCCCTGGGAGAGCTGGACGAAGTGGCTGGGGAGAAGGAAGTCTGGGTTTCCCTGCTGAAGCTGCTGCCCCCGCGACCCGACCTCGGATAAGCGGGAGAAAATGAGATGAGAGACGAGATATATCATACAGGATGAACAAATTTTTTTTAGAGTAGTTTGAGAATCCATATGCTGTGCCTATCATTGCTACCATCCCTCCTGTTGAGACATGGCAAGGATCATGGCTCAATAATGCAGTATATTTAAATAAGCTGTTTGGGAGGATGGGTTTACCTTCTGGTCAGGTATCTAGTTCTGGTTTATCATACAGTTGAAAATGCATACTGACTATCAGTGCAGATATTTGCTATTTTATTCTTTGCTAGTTTGCAGGCCTCTGTTAAAGCTACTAATTTAGCTGCTTGTCGCAAGTAGTGTTTTGGCAATGGCTTCGCCATCAACACTTTTTCCTTGGTTACTGCTGCAAAACCAGTGGCATTTGTACCATCTGGGTTCTTCCTACTACAGCCATCTTATCATAGTGTGTCAGTCAGGTCAGGTCTAAGTAGGACACTGGGTGATCTCAGTCAGGCAGTTATGTGGTGCTTCGTCTGTTTCTACTGGTTGTAGAGTCGATGGGTTCACTGTTGTGCATCACTCCATAGTGCGGTTGTGATCATAGGACTGTCATGCATGATAAGTGTCTGGATGGTGACAGGTATGAGATTTTGTTTTGTAAGAATATTACTGCCACTCCGTGTATTGTGGCTTAGTCTTAAACACTTTAAAACACTCCAACAAAATGAGATGATAACTTCAAGTCAAAACTCTTTTACTGAAGAAACGAAGGAGGGTTTACATCTCAGCCAGTGTTCACATGTGCAGCTATATCCCTCAGTTGCTAACAATAATAAAAACACACAAGTTAACCTTTCTAAATTATATTCTTTACAAGTCAAATACTTGTAATGAACAGCCTTTTTAACTCAGTTTCAATTCTTACATTAATTAATTAATTAATTATTAACTTATGAGTAACTTTTAATTCCTCAAATAAATCACAACAGTGTGAGTTACTTTCAGTGTAAGGTGATGAAACAGTATTATTGTTGTTGATGCCTGCACTGCCATGGACACAACTACTACAGCTTGTCCTGTACATACACTGGTAGAGCCCTAGCTACAGCATCAAGTTTACTAGAATAGTAAACTACTGGTCTTTGTTTCTGTCAACTTCATGTTACAGGCCTCAAGCTGAGTCACCTGGTCTCAGAAGATAAATGCCCTGTTTTCACAGGAAAAGAAGAGACAGAAGTCATTCTGTGCGTTCTCCATGGCAGGCTGATAGCTGTCTTTTATTAAACATAGTTTTTTTTTTTTATTTACTTGCACAGATTTTCAATTAATTGTTTAATTCAATAAACATACTCCATAACCTGTCAAAAATCAATAAACTCTATCAGGTTCCCAACACGGGATGAAATCACAGACACATTTGCGTCTTCACAGTTACATTTCCACTGTTTTTAACCAAAATAATCATGTTTTACTCGTGTTTTTAACACCTTGAATCTCCATTTTATAGACTCTACTACTCTACTCCCAGTATGAACACATCCTATACACGTAAACAATAGTGCGAGCACATGTTAGCATACTCTTTTAACCTGAATCAATGCTTTCGCATGAACATTCACATAAAACATATTAATTAACCATCACAGAACTCATAATACACTTCATTCTTAATTCGGTACCTGTCACACTTTGAATATAGTCACTCATGAAAGAAAATGAAAATAAATACTCGCTACAAGACCGAGCGAAAACATCGTCAGACCGCCATTTCATGTGGTTGTTTTCTACAGGTGAAGCGGAGCTACTTCTCTTTTACATTTCTCATAGTTAACATCACGTTTCTACCTCAAAACTTAATTTACACATTCAACAGGTTACTACAAATCCTTATACCTGAGTTGTGTTTTCTTTTTTACACACTGTACCAACCTGTTTTCACAGGAAAAGAAGAGACAGAAGTCATTCTGTGCGTTCTCCATGGCAGGCTGATAGCTGTCTGAGGAACGTTAGTCAGACGCAGCATACCACAACAAGCGCTCACGCAAGGGGATACTCCACCTTGTGGTGAAATTCGGGGTCTGCGCTCTAATACTCAGTAGAAAACATATTGAGTTGTCTTATTCTTCTCGTACAAAAAAAAAAAACACATAAAATATAACTCAAAATTTGTGACCATACACATTTGTGGGCATCACATTCACTCATGGTGCAAAATGTCTTGTTTCATAACAGCAACTTTAAGCTACTACAGTAGAACATTGTAGAATTAGAACAGTTACACTGTAGTGACTCTGACTCTGTAGTCATTTGGAACACAATTTACTTGTCCGTAACACAGTGTCTCATGGCATGCTGGGAAATCTTCTTCTGCTGATCAGTGTGTGTGCACAATGGGGGCGGGCTGACACAAACACTTCAAGTATAAAAGTGAGTATCAGAGTTAAAGAGAGTTACACGTTTGATTTAGTGACACTTTGTTATTACACTCCATTTTGACAGCATCTACTTTAGATAGAGTCAAATATAATGCATTTGACTCTATGAGAGTGTAATTAAGTCTACTCTTGCTCAAATTTTACTAACACCAAAAATTTAACTGTCCTGAATTTTCTGTGTGTTCTGTTGTACTATAATGTTACAGTAGTACTTTGTCTGCTTCGCCTGAATCTGTCTGAGTCTGTCACTTCTTTCACCCCCTCCTCTGTCTTTCTCTCCCTCCCATGTCTTTACTACAGTTTGTCATGCTGTTGGGCTCAGCCTGAGGCTGCCCAAGCCCAGTGGCTTGTCTTACCACATGCTTTTTTTCCCTTTACCTTTTCTTTTGGATGAAGAGCTGTAAGAAATTACAAAGATCTCTTAGCCTTCTTCAGAGGGGAAGTTTAAGGATTTTTTGCTTTTCTTTTTGTTTTTGAAATCTTGTTGTACTTGAGCCTGCAACACTGTGTTCTCATCTTCCTTATCTACCAGAGCAAGAATTGCTTTTTCTGTCAACTTCCTCTTTTCTGTCCCTTCTTTACGCTTCTTTGCTTCGTCGAGCCACACCTTTGCTTCAGTAAGACCTTCTTTTTCCCTTTTCTTCTCATCGCATCGCCACAAATTTAAATACAACACTCCGTTCAGCAGTAAGAGTACATGCAAACAGATAATGCATATGTATATTTCGGTCTCTCTTTGTCTCTTTTATCCCTTATCTTTAACATGCTGCACAGAGTTATTTATTCCTGTATTATTTAAAGCATTCTTTTCTTTTTTTCTTTTTTCTGTTAGAAGTGAATGTTTTCTCACCTCAGAGACCTTAGAGTCCAGCAAACCCGTCTTTGTTCTAGGATCCCGTCACCCTCCTCCTTCTAGCAGGTCCTGGCCTCTGTATAACAGCAATTCAGCTGGAGGACTTTTTTTTTCTCAGGAGTTCCAGACTTCCCTGTGCACAATTTCAGGTCCCAAATCTGGATGGAGGAAGGGTATTGGGATCCGGCTCGAAGGACCAAGTTGTTAGAAAAATCTTTACCAAGGTAAAAAATGTGAAAACAATGCTTAGCTTCACGATTAGTTACATCTTTGAACCTTACAGCTGCAACAGTTTAACATATTACATTAATACATTTTTCTAACAGTGGTCTTCAACCTTTTTCAGCCCAAGGCTCCCTTCTAAAAATATCAAAAACCAGAACCAAACTGAGATGATTAAAAAAAAAAAAAAAAAATTACAAAACATTTTTGGACCAATACAATGTGAAATAATCCCATAAATATTAAAAACTTCATATTTTATTATGATTCTTTTAAAATCATAGTTAAATAAATACATCTACTGTACTGTAACTGAGTTACTGGCAATACTGAAATAATGCTACTTCCACTCCTTTATGCAAGAGTATGATGACTGCACAGCAGGAACAGGTGGG
>JAATJX010004935.1:0-10774 GCA_028641955.1 Protonibea diacanthus | reverse complement strand
TATATATATATAGAAAATACACTTTGTATACTTTAGCTGGGTTAGTGTTTTATCTACTTATTATTGCTCTATACAAAATTGATGAGTGACAGAAACAGGTCACATTTAGGTCACAGTATCACTACTGTTAAGAGTCAGGCTCCTGTAGTTGATGAATAATTGATGGTGTAAAATAAGAGCCTGTTCTTTTCCATCCACAGCTGTTTTTGGTCTTCTTTACACCGTAATCCACACGTCTTCTTAAAGACTAATATGGCACTAAAACCTAGTATGACACCGGTTGAAGTGTTTCCAACATTACGGCCGGAAAGAAACCTATCCAATCAGTTCAGGACTCTGTCCCGCTGGAGCCTGACACCACTTGGCATTGTTTATAGGAAGCTCTTGATAACGAGCTGGTGAATGAGAAGGTGCTCTTCATGACACGTGTGACGTACATGCATCAAATATTAACAATTATATGAAAGTAATATAGCCACGAATAAATCTCTTCACTCAGCTACTGATCAAGAACAAATTAAGCAGAACGCTTCACACGTCTGTGGTGCATCCATAAGCTCACGTCCTCTGGGACGCCAGTGTGTTGTCGGACATGAGCGAGGCGGTGTGAAGGCTGAGAGATATCTTTCAGAGACGCTGCTAATGAGTGTGGGATGTGAGAGCCGTCTCCACTGTGTGTGCTAATAAAGAAATATGGCCAATGAGATGGTGCTACACACGCTGTGGTTCATCTCTGACAATGTGTCTGAACGAGGGATCCTAATCAACCCCTCACCATACAGCAGCATGGCCGCCTGTCATACAGAGAGTACAGCTGGTCTTTAGATGTGGCTACATAAAACACGGAAAATACATTAAAACTGAAGTGGTACGAATCATTTCACATGTCCAAAATCACTTCTCACCACCAGCTGGTGAAATTATACATCGCACAAGTAGCCAGAGTGAACAGTGAGCCAGAGTGTCTGATGAGAGCAAGGAACTGAAAATGAAGTGAAGTACCTGAAGTAACCCTTGAGCAGGCCTCATAATTTAGAGTAGTGCATAGCAGAATTAGAGCCTTGTCTTGAAAAACAATGTCCAAAAGTGTTGCTTTTGAAATCACGTGTGTGTTAGATAGTCAAGATCAACAGTTCTCCACCTTTTAGACTTGTGCTCCCTCCAAACTACCAAACTCACAGCAGGGGCACAGACAGAACAACAGCTAACATGATTCTGGTTTTGAATTTGCGTTTTTGGATTTGCTGAAATAACGACAGTCAACATCTGCTTGGCTTGTTACCATGTATAGAAAGAGAGTATACAGCCTACACTGTATAGTATTTGAGTTCCTGGGTATGGTCGAATAGTCAATAAGAATGACCTCGTAAGTCCTTTCCTAACCACTTTTCATTGACCTTGATGGAAAACATCATGGGGTCAAGGAAAGATGTAAAGGAGAATTCATAAGGAGTTAGGAAAAGAAGACCTCGGTGCTCAGAGAATCCGACTGCACTTACACTGCACTGCAATGTGACGGCTGATGTTATTGACATGACTCTGGTAAAACTACAAAATTCAGAAGATGGACTACAAAATGTGCATCTGAGATACTTCTCCCCATGTGCTCTTGTCGTGGTGTTTCATGCAGGATATATAAACGTGGACAACACAGTGAAAAATATGACATTATTATCAACATCAGAAGTGTCACAGTGAGAATGGTCGCTCATCGTGTCCACTCATATATAAACATATGGGCAAGTTATGTCAAACTCTGCACAGGTGATACTAGTTACAGGGCAGTACCACACGCTTGCTATAGGTGTTTTTTTAATCAACAGACGTTCAGTTCACCAGTGAGCAGTGAATTCAGACTTTTGTGTCATCACTGACTGATTTTTAAGGTCGCTGTAAATGTGGCTTGAAATAGTAAAAAAAAAAACTGATTTATGATTTGAATAGTGAAAAGTGAAAATCAGTGAAGTATCTATTCTAATACTCTTATATGCTACTATTCTGTGTATAAGACCATAAATGACACAGTTAGAAAGCTGTTTGGGGGTTTCCAGTGTGTCACACAGTGTAATAAAACAGCGCACATGGTGAACTGTATGAGGAGGAGCTGACTAACAGGGCAGCCACAGGAGTGTTAACACATGAGAGACCGCTCCGGGGTCAGGTGGTGTTCAGAATGACTTCCCGCCATGGCTCACGGGGACATTTAAATGGAACAGAGCCATTGTTAATGATATACTTTCATAGTGTTCCTCGTATATCCTGCCGGACACAGCCTGTCTGCTGCTCTGACTGCAGGTTAACGTGTCAGTGATACTCCTGTCTGTCTTATGTAAGTGATAAACATGCTGTCAAAGGTTCCTCAGCTCTCGCTTCCTGTCACAATGATACAAATCAACAATTGGACACTGCGGACAGCTGTCCGTTACCGGCTGCACCGGCGTCTGCTTATTAACGTTACATAACGGTAATTTAAGGTAGCTTAACGCTCGCTGACACTGCTGGAGTTACAAACGCTTCTGCTGACAGAGACAGGCTGAAGTTTAGTGAACATCTCGGGTCTGTCAGTCTAACGTCAGCCCTGAAGTCAGGTTAGCGTGCCCGGTGCTGATGCTGCAGACTTAACGCTCGCTAATTACTCTACTGCATTAGCTGGAGCTAGCGTAGAAGGCTAGCTAAGGCCTAACTTACCGTTTTTTCCTGTCGTCTGGGTCCGGGCTTGTCTTCAGAATATCTGATGTACGTTTCATCGCTCTAAAGTCATGGTTGTTTTGTCGTTGGCGCGTGGCAAACCGGGCTTTTCCTCGAGCCACATCATTTGGTCAGCTAAGTGCAGCTAGCTTACTAGCTAACTTAGCAACCTGACATGTTGTCATGCAGAGTGGTCCATTCACGTCACGTGACCACACTCAGCTCTCAGTGATGATTCGGATGAATTGACTGGACTCCGACTATGAAACCTGAGTTTATTATTACTGTTTGTGCTCAGAGGCAAATATTTTATTATTTATTTAATTATTAATATTTTGTTTATTTGTTTATCACTGGTTCTTCATGTGGAATTGTCCATTGGCATCCTAACACATTAGGACATATATAAACTATATATGAAAAGAAAATATTTAAGTTTAAAAGTGTTTATAGGTATGATTAAATTCCATGTTTAGGTAAATCTCTCAAAGTAACTTTTTTTTCTACTAATCGTTTTAGAAAAGTCTAGAACTAGAACACACTGTGTCTGCCACATCTGACTGAGAGAGAGAAACACGCAGCTCAGCTCATCATCTTTCAATGATGTCCTCTGCTGCAGCCTAGTGGCGATTTTTAAGATGATGGTGATCATGGTGAGGAACTATTCTGATGAATATGTTTCTCCAGAGTTTGAACAGTGAGTGTGGACTGCATACATTATTTTTGCTTAACACCATATTAAAATATTTTTTAAATAATATTTTAAACACCAAAAATAGTAAGAAGGTTCGTCAGTATCATACTGAGAGATCGATAGAAAGACATAACTGTTTGATTGGCTGTAGTCCAAATCTAAATCAGCTCTGTCAGCATGATCATCCATAACCATGTCCATATTAACTGTAAACAGTGCATTAGTGTGATTTATTGTTATTTGATGTATTTCATTACCAGGTGCACAGATAGTTTTCAGTTGTTCAGAGGTGCTGCTCTCACACAGTGAAGATTTTGGCAAATACTGTGAATGAAGGCAGTTGTTGATTGGATAGGAGAACAGGAGCTGATAGTTTTGTGTCAGCATATTGTATACTGTTGTTTTTCCAACAGGCCCTCCATGGGTCAGTTACAAAATTAGCCCACTGGACAGCCTTTTCCAACCTTTAACAGATAAATGTGAAAACTGCACTACATCATTCTGCATAGCCAGGCTCAAACTGCCAACTAAAATCACACTGGAAGTCACAACAGTGTAACTCGGCATTAAATATTTTTCTATAGTTGGACTTCTATAACACCTTGGATGGAGATTACCAGTTCATAAGCATGACCGCCTGATATTTTTTTTATTGTTAACTTGTATTTCTGTTTTGAAGTTTGAAGAATATCTTTGCCAAAGCAACACGTCTGTTAATTCAGCTTGATGTAGACATTATTGTTTACATTGTCTAGAGCTTCCAGTTTCTCTGACTGTTGATTTCTTCTATTCTGATTTAACTAACTCAGAGGTTCTTTGTCTCTTTCTGTCCTTTTAGTCAGTCTAGTTGAACAACTGTACAGCGTTTTGTTCTCCATGTACAAACTCTACTGTTGTTTCAAACCCTTCATACAAAATAAAATCTATTTGTGAAGCACTTTCTACAAACATGAAAGGCCATCTAAACATAAAGAGTAGTCCACTCAGCTATCTGACTGTACTGAGTCCATTTTTTCTGGCAGGTGATCTCATATTTTTGAAAAATAGTGAATATAATGTCAAAGACAATGAGGAATGTTACCAGATTTGAGCAATGCAGTTGGTGGTTCTAATCAAATTTACAGTACATTCGAGTTGCAATGGGCTGTAAATGTGAAATCACAAAGGTTAAAGCCTAAATAAAGAAGTTGTGGTTCTCTGTGTGATGAGTGGAGAGCACAGAAAATATAGCGTAGGCATGTTTTTTTCCCAATAAAGGAGTCAGACATGTTGTTACTGTTGTCATTTGTGTTGTGCGATTGACCATCCTCAGAGAAACTCTCCATGCAATCTCAGAAGTGACCAGCAGAGGAAGATGTGTTCCAACAATACCAGCTCAGCCAGAGACGACACAGTTGGGGGCAGTGAGTCCATTTGAACTTGAGCTAATCCATTATTGTGCTGCACGACTTTCCCCTGAGTTTTTACATGAACGTCTGTTTGACTTTGCAGACCGTGTCAGGTCATGTCATGAAAGAACATGTTCAAAGTCACAACAGACAAACCTTTTAGAATGTGTCACACACAATGACTGATTATGATTCTCATCAACAACATAACTGATCATATGACCAGAGGCATCATTTGCTTTAAACTTTAAATGTGTTTGCTCTTTTTTTGTTTTCCTCAGAAGTCTGAATTCATGTTCACCTCATGACACAAATACACATTTTTATGGAGGATTCATGATCGCACATACCTTTGAAAATATGCCCTAAACCAGCAGGTAACATTCTTTTCCTTAAAAAGTGAAGGACATTGAACGGAGTAACTGCAGATATTTCCTGTGAGATGAATCCTGATCATTTTAGGAACTTATCCTACAGTTCCCTGCCTGATGTACGTTTGAGTCTTATCCTCTGTCCTGTTTAAACTTCTTTGTTCAGTGCTCTTAGTGTGAAATGTCAATGTCACTTTGCTCTTTCCCCTGGAAAATATAAAAACATATGGCCATGAAACTTAGAGCACTTTTTAGGATATGCTGCTCTCCAGACTTTCTCTCTTGTCCCTAAAGGGCTCCACTATTTAAGAACAGTGCTTTATCATCCAGTCTGCTCTTTTTACACATTTCCCACTGCAGTGTTCTCCTCAGCTGCACATATTTTTCACCATTCCTCCCTCATAGCACAGCATTTAATGCTGCTTTGACTGGGAAACATTTCTGAGATGTTTTAGTTTTTTTTTAGTTTGAGACAAGTTCACTGATATGTTAAAGACTGTAACATGTATTTATGGGTGTCCTGTGTTGTTGTATTGTTAGTTTGTATATTTGTCAGACAAATATGACCTATTGTCATGTTCTAAAGGATATGCTTTAAATTGTCATGCTAAATTTTAAAAAGTAAAAAAAAAAAAAAATCGACCTAGACCACCAACTTTGAAACATCCAGAGGTTCTTTGAGGTTTTCCGGCCCAGAGCTGATTTTGTAGAAGGCCAGAGCTTTTCTCAAAGCAGCCCTGAGACATGCTAAAAATATGCTGTGGGAGATATTTCGAAATTTTGAGCCAAATAACCGCGAAGGAAAAAAACATCCCAGAGGTGCTCTGGCGTGGGTTTCTTGACCTCTTAGAATGAAATATTTCCCTCTGAGCTTTACTGGACGCGGCAGACTGCAGCACTGATACCATCAGCTGACGTCTGACACTACATCATGTATATAACATTAGGCAACAATGACTTCATATGACAACATCAAAGTGATTAACAGCACAGTAAAAACAAAATATATTTATTTCTGGCAAAAATATGTAGGTCTAATGTACAACAGCAAAGTCAAACCTGCATCAGGTCTCCACCTATGTGTAACGAGCTTATTGAGCATATCACATACCACACATGAATATTTATGTCTGAGCTCCCCTGTGTCGCATTAACTGCTTCACATCATCATCGTCAAACTAGCGCCCTAAAACTCTCAAATATCACCTGCATTAAAATGTCCGTCCTTTCAGCTCCTTATTTTCTTCCCTTTTGCATATAAATCCATGCAGGACATGTGCGGCTTTGCATGTAACTTTGGCTCAGCGAAGTCACCGAGCAGACAAACCCTGCGAAGAGGTGGAGCTATGACGAGACTCATAAAACCCAAAGCTTATTCCTCAACTCACTGCCAAGGTGACGCGCTCGGCGGCTGACAAATAGCTCCGAGACCCTCCACGGCTCACACACACACACACAAAAACACAAACACAGACAGTGGGCATGACCACGACCGGGTTCGGGATTTTTTTGGTCAAAGTTTTGCTCTCCGTTGAGGTTTTATCTCCAAAAAGAACCGAATCCGACCAGAACTAACGAACCCGGCGGAGGACGCACAGACGCGCAGAGAAGTCGGCTACCTGTACTTGGCTGATCCAGAACCCGAGGATAACTTTGATCCACACAGTGCTGATCTCTCCGGACTATAAAGGCACCACAGAGGGAATATGACAGCTGGCTTTAGGCCACTGAGGGAGTGAGAATCTGTGTACGCGTTCGGTTTCTGTGAAGGTGACCGCACAGCCAGATTATGCAGCATCCTTTGGACATGGGGGCGCATTACTATCCTCCGGAGATTCACCCGGACCACAGAACTCATCGCTACAGGAGTTTCATGATCGAGGAGATCCTGACTGATCACCCGGAGCACAAAGCGTCGGCACCGGGTGGGGAGTTCCTTAAATTCGGGGTACACGCTCTGCTGTCCGCCCGGCCTTTCCACAACCAACTGGGTAAGAGAAGAGGGAGGAGAGCGTGAGAGACTGTGTGAGCGGTTTAATGCTGGAAAAACTGTGGGGACTGAAAATAATATACAATAATATAACGTTTTAATATTGATAATGATACACTTAAAATGATATTTAAGTGAATGCGCGTTTTTTCTTGCGATAAATAAACTTAATTCATAACTTCACCTTAGTCTCCCTGCTCGCAGCTAATGGGGCTCGGTAATTAATAAAAAGTCAGATATGAGCTATAAAAGTCTGCAGAAATAAGTAGGATACATTCAGTCGTGTTCTGGAGTGTTTTTATTTGGATTCGAAAAATACCGAGCAGCTAAAGAACAAGTTTAAATGTGCGAATATTTTTTTTAGAACAGTTTGAACGTGTAACATTTGGAGCGGTGCAGCCACAGCACAGTGACTCGGAACATGTTACAATATTGACTCATATCTCAGAAATAAAATCATTTTTTTGGCCGAAGTCAAACTTTTCATATTTTATCAATGAGCCGCTTCACGGAGCTCCCACTGATTTTTTTTTTTTTTTTTTTTCTGGTTATAATCTCACGTGTTTACACGAAGATTATTTTGAACATATGTTCCGTAGATCACATGCTGCGATTTGTTTAACGAGGCTCACATTTCCAGCCGCATTTGAATGATAGACTCTGCCATAAATCGGAATGTGAACATGATAACCTGATAAATATAAATGCAAATAAAAACAACCAATAATTATAATATTGACATGATGATACGGTGAACGGCGCAGGCCGCTCGGTCAGGCCGCGCTGTCGTTGCTGCTGTTTGGAGTGGAACATGTTTGTATTTATTATAAATGCGTTAGGAGTATTCATATTCTATCAGCTGTATTTGTGGGAATCTGGATCCAACACGGCCCTGAACTCTGACCTCACAAGTCTGCATTGTTAGAAATCCAATAATCATATCTCATATCAGTGTTAGTGAAATGTACTGATGACCCCTGCATGTATGTACTGACTAAAAACAGCTAATATTAATTCTAAAACAAAATTTCCCTTGTGTATGTATATGTGTGTATATGTATGTGGGTGTGTGTGTGTGTGTGTGTGGGTCTCCTTTAGTGCTAAAAGCCGACCAGACGAGCCTCCTCAAGTTCCCCATATCCCCGCTGTCCTGCTCGCTGGGCTCTCCGCTCGGCTCACCGCTGCTATCCGCGGCTACGGGCCTGCAGGTCGGGGCGGCTTCTCACCACCTGCCGTTGGACCTCCACCTCCGCGGGAAGCTGGAGCACGGAGGAGACGGAGGCAGCAAGACCAAGAAGGGCCGCCGGAGCCGCACCGTGTTCACCGAGCTGCAGCTGATGGGCCTGGAGAAACGCTTCGAGAAGCAGAAGTACCTGTCGACGCCTGACAGGTGAGTTTAAAGTCTGTTAGGAGACAGTTCAGACTAGAAAATAAAGGTTAGTCATTTTTAATTATTAACGTTTGTATTTTTATTTCCAGTTTTAATGGTAGTTTTAATTTGTATTCCCACTATAAATGAAAACTTTGATGACTTGAATGTTACAATTGACACAGAATTATTAGAAACAGCTGACCTGATGTGACCATTTAAAGAGACAGACACGTTGTTGGTGAACCTGTGAGGACTAGATGTTGCTTTGTGTTCTGAAATGTTGGATTTTCTTCGTGTTGTTCCTCACAGAATAGATCTAGCTGAGTCTCTGGGACTCAGTCAGCTCCAAGTGAAAACATGGTACCAGAACAGAAGGATGAAGTGGAAGAAAATTGTAAGTTATTCTTCTTTTTGATCATTTGGCAGCAGTCATTTTGTATGAGGTTAGATCTGTACAACAACAACACAAACTTAAATGAATGAGAAATGTTTTTGCTTTGTATTATTTGGACACACTGAATTATTAACAGACTCCAAACTACATTAGGACCAAATTAGATGAGTAAAGGCCTGTGTTACTCTTGTTATTCTTGTTCTTTGCTGGAGTAATCTGCCTTTTGAAACTTGTGTCTATAAATTTGGTTGAGCATTAAGCCTAAACAAACTGTCTGAATCTACATTTTTCTGTCTGTGCTGTGACAAACTGTGCCACTCTCTGACTAGAGTCTTTGTCTTCAAACTTGCATCACAGTCTGTAACTGAACTTAAAACCACATTTTCTTCTGCTCACCCCACAGGTGCTGCAGGGAGGAGGCCTCGAATCACCGACTAAACCCAAAGGCCGCCCGAAGAAGAACTCCATCCCCAGCAGCGAGCAGCTTTCTGAACAAGAAAGAACCGCCGCAGACCCTGACCCCCAGTCCGAAGGCTCCAGCTCCCACTTAGAGAGCACTCAGGAGGAATGACCCCGGGCCCTGAAGGCCCAACACATACTCACATGACTGTATATGCAGAAGCTTTGGGACGCTCAGTTTGTATGTTTTGGATGGGGCCAGATTCCACAGGAGAGGAGGATGCTCCTGAAAGCTGGACCGTGTGGACTCGCAGGGCCCCGCAGAAACCTGACATCCTCCAGCAGCCATGTGCTGCTGTCGTAGCCCCACCATGCACTGCCTCATGGTGAATTTGCTGCTGTTGAGGAGGGAACTCAAACCTTTGCAGTAGGTCTACCCTTTATATTCTAAGGATCCACTCTCACTCGTCTGTTTTTGCATTCCTTTTTGTGTAACTGTGCTCTGTTTAATTATTAAATATATTTTCACTAATACTGTTCTCTGTTTATTATGAAGGACACAGGCTCATGATGAGCTTTTTTATCTGTGTGAGTGAATATGAAGATGACGAAAGCTTCCTTAGTCACACTCAGGGCCTAATATGGTTACATACCATCACAGCAGGAGAACCGTGTCAGCGGTTTGTGACATGTTCAGCTGGGTGTACCACAAATTAGACAGAGGAGAGAAAAATCTGAGGAAAAATCGGAGCAGAGATCAAACCAAACTTTGTCATATTTAATGTGATCATAATTTGATTGAGCAAGAGACATGCGTTTCTTGTTAGGCTGTGTTGGTACTGTTCATGGTGTTGAATGGAAGAAAGGACGTGATGTGGACTGTTCAGAGGGAGTCGTGAAAACAGAAAAAAGAATCTTTATAAATGATTTTATTTTGAAATCATTCTAAAAATACTTTTCTCAAGAAAAACACACTGAATGTTCACGTGAGGAGTGATTATATTATATTATATTATATTGCGAGTGTGTTGTTATTATGACATAGCCTAATTTTATTTAGAACAATCATTATATTCCTATTATAATAGAAGCTGTAAGTTGGGATGTTGGTGCTTCAGCTCAGACCTTCTTTTTTATTCGGTGGATTTAGTTTTTAGTTTTTACTCTCGCAGAATTCTTTTTTTAAATATTTTTTCTGTGCTCTGTGGATTCTGGCAGCCTGGTCGCGGGTTTTCTTTCTTTTTTCAGGAGGGTCGGACGGCGTGAGCGGCGCTGAGGCCTTCAGGGTCAGCAAAAAAACACAGGAATATTTAGAACTAAATAAGAAATAAATCATTCCTGCATTTTAATCGAGTTATGTCGATATACTGATGTAAAAAAAAAACGCACCAGCTTTCTTTATTAATATTTACATTAAATCCAAATGACGCAGAATTCTTCTTCTTCTTCTTCTTCTTACTATTATTAGTATTATTATT